>BQNB010041424.1:31333-46777 GCA_026074375.1 Tanacetum coccineum
ATATCTTGTGCTGTTGATCTTGAAGTAACATGCCCCGGATCCTTATTCCGCTGCGACCCATTTTGGGGGTGTTACAGTTGGATCAATATAACCTTTTGAGAATCCGTTGGATACCAGGAAGTTGGAGAGTTCATCATACCACGCTCTTGGTGCTTGTTTGAGACCATATAATGCTTTCTTGAGACGGTAAACTTTGTCAGGATGATATGGGTCAACAAATCCATCTGGTTGGTTTACGTACACTTCTTCCTTCAGAGGTCCGTAAAGAAATGTTGTTTTAACGTCCATTTGGTACACTGTAAATGATTTGTGTGCAGCATACGCAATGAACAATCGTACAGCTTCCAACCGAGCAACTGGTGCAAATGACTCTTCGAAATCAATTCCTTCCTTTTGAGCATATCCCTTAGCCACAAGACGAGATTTGTTGCGAATGACAGTATTTTCCTCATCACGTTTGTTTTTCCAGAGCCACTTTAAGTTAATGACATTTTTGCAAAGTGGTCTGTCGACTAATTCCCATACATCTAATCGATCAAACTGATGAAGTTCTTCCTGCATTGATTCAATCCATGCAGAATCAGCCATGGCTTCTTTGATGTTCTTTGGTTCGGTTCGACTCACGGTGAGTGCGAACATACACATCTCGCCATCTGTTTCTAGCTGACGTCTTGTTCTAACTGATTGAGAAGGATTTCCAATGACTTGTTCTAATGGATGATCTTTTGTCCAACGTTGTGCAGAAGGATGGTGTTGATAGAAAGTATGCATGTTTGACGAATCAACATGACAAGACGATGTCTCCCCTTGTTCTTGTACCGGTGTACTAAAGATGTTGATAAATTCATCTTCGTCAAATTGTGCATTTTCGGTATTGGTTTATGCTTGAATAATGTTCTCAGGTGCAGTGACAGTTGGTACTTGAGTTGGAGTTTGATGTGTTGATTGAATGTTCAATGGAGGTGGATCTGCAACATCGGTTGTTGTAGAAGTGTGAGTTGTGTTATGTTGTTGACGTTTATCAGGATTATCAGCAGCATGTACAGCGGAAGACTTTGACACAATAGGAGAAGTTCCATTGAGTAATTCACTAAACATCAGACTATATAGCAATTCCAGCTCATTTGACGTTGTTTCTGTCTCAGCAGTTTGAGAAACATTTTCTTGACTTTGGTGATCGGGACTTAAACTGTCTTGTTCAAGTACCGTTGTCGAACATTGTGGACCGGGGTCAGAACTGACGTGATCTGACGCCATTTGAGGCAATTCGTCAAAGTTAACATGAATTGTTTCAACTATCATTCTTGTTCTCTTGTTAAATACCCTGTAAGCCTTTGACTGAGTAGAATACCCAACAAAAATACATGCATCACCTTTTTCCTTCATTTTATCAAGATTTTCACCATCTCTAACGATGTAGCAAAGAGAACCAAAGATGTGAAAGAACTTAACTGATGGTTTCCGGGCATTGATGATATGGTAATATGTTTTCTCATGTTGAGGAATTACAAGTGAACGGTTTTGAGTAAAACATGTTGTTGCAATTGCTTCAGCCCAGAAGAACAAAGGAACTTTAGCGGCGCTTAGCATTGTTCGAGCAGCCTCAACAAGAGTACGGTTCTGTCTTTCGACAACGCCATTTTGTTCAGGTGTTCGAGCAGTTGACGTTTTGTGTCTTATTCCCTCTTTTGCAAAGTATGCATGAAGAGTTTTATTAAGAAATTTTGTGCCTTTGTCAGTTCGAACTGTTGTAACTTAAGCATGAAGTCCTCTTTGGACAAGTGTGAGGAAATCAATGAGAACTCCAGGTGTTTCATCTTTGGACCTCAAGAAGTGAGTCCAGGTATATCGGGAGTAGTCATCAACAATTACGAGAACATATTTCTTTCCATTAATGCTTTCTACCCGTATTGGACCACATAAGTCCATGTGTAGAAGTTGTAACCGTCTTTTTGAGCTCGAGGTAGTCTTAGTGTGAAAAGACTTTCTTTTTGCTTTCCCCAACTCACAAGAAGAACACAGATGATCTTTGACGAATTTTAATTTTGGAAGGCCATTCACAATATTATTCTTCGAAAGCAAGTTGATGGTGTCGAAGTTTAGATGAGATAGACGACGATGCCATAACCATGCTTGAGACGATGTTGCTTTAGCCATTAAGCAAATTGGATTGGGAGAAGTTGAGTCTGGTAGAGTAATGGAATACAAATCTGTGCCATAAGAACCTATGAGAAGATCATTTCCCTTCAAATCACGGATATAACATGTAGACTTCCGAAAAGTAACTTCCAAATCCGCATCACAAAATTAACAGCCGAGAATAAATTATGAATCAGCCCCTTCGACGTTAATATACCCGTTGATGGTAATAGTTTCCTTGACCAATGATCTCCTAGCCAAGAATTGGGTGCAATTTGAATCATTTCTAAACTCAACCGTTATCCCAGAAATTTTCTCCACAAAATTAGTTAGAAGTTTAAGATTTTCGGTCATGGCTCTGACACCCAATCGACGATAATATGAATGATCTCTACGAGCTGCAAAAGAATTAGAAGACAATGGATTATTGGACACAGTGGAACACCTAGGAGTCTTATGTTCCAAAATATAGTAGTACTAGATCATTTTCCTAAGCATACTAATGTTTGGTAACATTTCCTTTTTGAGACTTATGGTTTTCCATTTATATCCGGGTGAGTAATACTTAGATACCACCAACTGAGCATGTCTTACTAACTTGCTCAAAAAACTTCTATTATTTTTCTAGATTTTCTTGACAGTGGAGTCTGTTTCAACGGTTTTTTCTTACTGGATGTGTCAACAGATTAGGGTCACATTCTGCTTGGGTTCTCTAGTTACTAATAGCCCCACCCCCCAAACAAACCCAAATTTAGTTTTTTGTCTAGTCCTAGAATTCATGCCATTGATATAATGTAGAACACACAAATCATGATTGTCGTTCAGCACACATTTCTACAAGTACCACACACAAAGTAACATGTCGAGGTTCTTAGGCATTCAAACTGTTCATTACACGCATTTACAACGTTTTAATTATTAGAAAAACTTAAAATGCCTACGTGGTCCTCTACAATTTTGCTTCTTCCCCTTGACTATTGTTAGCATGACTCTATCTTCCATTTGATTGCTCTTAAGCTGTGGTCTGCTAACACTAGTAGTGGGAATTACTCCTGTAAAGAAAGACACGCGTTTGTTAGGTTTCCTAATGTCTTGATGCAACTGAGTTGTTCTAGTTGATTAGTATGTTGGTGCACTTATACATTCCTGGTGCAATCAATTGTGTGTTCTTGACAATTGGCAACATATTCTGGAGGCAAAATCTTGCGCAAAGACTGGTTTTGAAAATCATATGGACACATTTTGTGTGGCAACTGGCTTTTGACTTTGAGAAATCATTCTTTGCAAAGAGAAACTGAAAAAATAGGTGTTTTACCTAAAATGGATTGTCTTTGACTTTTAAAAGCAATCCGTTTTTCAATAACCGAATGATTTCAAACTTAGTTTTTCCACAATTTTCCTTCATCTTTTCTATGAGTTTCTTCACTCACTTATTGCAATTCCATATGTCTTAAGAATTGAGCTCTCAAGTCTGAATTTAAAACTATTCGCATTTCCCCCCCCCCCCCCCCACCTTTCAGAAATACGTTTGATTGATTTTTCTTTGAAAGAATTTGTCATTTTTAATATTTTCTTTACACTGTTGTAAACAAGTTCAAGATTAGATCGCATTGTCTGGAAGTTGCTTCAAACTCTTTGACAATGTTCTAACTTTTGAAAGCTCTTTGCAGGAGTTCATCATTTTCCCAGTGTTCTACGTAATCACAATGCAAAATTAGTAACTTCTATCCAGATCATTTGTACAAACCAAGTATTGCATTCAAGTGATCAACCAAGTAATATTCCCTTGAAAGTTGGTCGATTTCATTCAAAAACTGTGTTTTTGATTTCTAGTTTGAGAATTTGAAGTGTCCCTACTTCATGTTCAAGAGAATTAAAGTATCTCAAATCAACAACCATTTCCTTGTTCAAACACAAGTGAAATTTTTCTAAGTCTGCATTGAGTCTGCTAATTTAGGGGCCAAAATTTCATTCTATTGTGTTTTGAATGAAAGGATCGACGTACTCCAAAATATGTTTCATTGGCGATTGTTTGTTTGCAACGTTCCACTCCGTCAAAAATCGTGTCAACACTCTTTTTAATCTTGAAAAGTTCTTTAGAGCTTTTACACTTTTGATCCCAAGGAATGGATTCATCCATTCGTTTTTCTAACAAAGTTGTTTGTTTACGAAAAGACTCTTTGGAAAATTCCTTATTAGAAGATGTATGACTCATCTTTGACGTTTTTGGAAAATAGTGTTGTTCAGCCGACTTTTCCCGTTGTGGAACGAACAAATCATAAAGATTATTCAACTGATCATAATCAAACGGTCTGATTAAATCGCTTAATTTTGATCGACGTTCTTTGTCAAGACGAATCGTTTCGTCAGAATCAGGGGCTAACATTAACGCAAGATTATCATTATAGCAACCTATATCATACAGACGAGGATTCGCTCTTTGAGCTTTCTTGAGGAACTCAGGTTTTGCAAAACTCATTTTACAATTACGATTAAGCATATTCATTGTTTGAACAGTGGCCGATTATATATACAATATCATTCAAAACCTGACTTTGTTTGTCTAAAGCAATGACAGTTATCAGATCTTTGTCTCACGAGAGTTTTGTAAAGCTTAAATCTGAGCCTCTTTGCTTGGATATTATGGAGATGGTTACTTGATGTGCACCAAAGCTACTTTTAATCATTTCTAAAATCGTTTGATTTAAATCATTTATTTTTTGAGTATATGCATTAGATGATTTTTCAAAATCGATTTTGTATGACATTAAATCCCCCTTTAGGCTTTGCACCAATCAATGTCCACGTTTGACGCGATAAAACACATCATTAACTTATCTAGTTCCGCTATAACTTCTTAAGGTCTTTAAACATCACTGATTAGTCCTTAGTCAGTTCATTGTTTGCTTCTTTGAAATGGTTATTGATGAACTCTAAACTTTATTTTTGTTTTAAATCTTCAATTTCACCTTCAATTTATCAACTAAAGCCTGTTTTAATGAAATTCCAAAAGTTTATTTCCGGTTTTAGTTGGGTAGGTTGGATTCACATCCTCTATTTTTCTATTGCTTCTAGTAATCTTTTCTACTTTTTCAAGTTTAATAATATACCGCCCGTTCTAACAAAAATTCACATTTTAGTTTTATTCTGAATTAAAAGAACAAGCAATCACTTCTTGATCAGATCATCAGTATCATCCTGACCATCCTGAGCGCTATTATAACATATATCAATGAACAATAGTGATATTGTGACACCTTGTTCTGTCAGATTATATGTCATTACTAGAATCAGGTTGCTCAGGATGTTCATTTTCTATGGCAAACACATTATAGATTGTCATTATGTGTTTTACCTTATGCATTGCAACATCATCAAAGATTGGTCAGAATTGTCAACAAAAATAGAACAGTGACGTAACCTATCTTGAAGCTGTGCCATGTACATATAACGTGCTTCCAATTCGGAAATCATCAGACTCATCATCAGTAGCATCCTTCCAATCCGCTTATTCTGCATTTAACTAAACCCTACGCTTCCTCTTGTTTACACAAATACATCTTTTCCTTGTGATAAAGCTCACCTTTACTACAGTTTTGGTTTTGACCATTCCCCTGATACATGCCTTATCATTCCTTACAGTTATAACACTGAATCCAGACTTCTGCACTACCGGAGTACCTACAATTTCTCTAGCCCCAGCCAACATCAACTCCCTCTGATTATCATACCCCATCCTCTGTTGATTTCCCTTGGAGAATTAATCTGATTACTCGACTGTGTTTTGATGAAGTTCGAAGTTTTGTCGGTAGTTTGTAGATGTACTTAAACGAGGAGAGAAATTAAAGCCAAGAGTATTGTCAATTCTCCTTTGTCCATTGACATGTCATCATCTTCAGTAACCGTATCAGGTTCTAGGATCATAAGGTAAGGCGCAGAAGAGAACAATTGCTTGCCTCTGTTTTTCTTGTAGATTTTTGAATCTGGTGGAGAATTTGAGTGTTTGAGTAGTAAGGTTTTGATGATGTAAACTGGTTGTTTGATTGAGCAACAAGTGCAAGTTGATTAGCATGTACTGCTAGTCTTTCAGCTCTTATCTATAGACTTCATTCGGTGTTGCTTCAGAATGTCCATAAAGCTGTGTGATAGGAGACAGTCTTCAGCTTCTTGGCTCGGTTAACAGTGTCAAAACCTTTGCCATTCTGGTTGTAGTTGAAGTAAGAACTGGACATTCACTTGATGATTTTTTAACATGACACTGATTATCTGACAACTCATCATCCTTGTAAAACCTGTGAGTAAATACTATACCAAGTGTATTCACCATCCGTGATGGGAATTTTTCCAAACTCCCAATATGATTGGTTTCAAGATCTTGAAAATTAATTAGATTCACCTTGTTTAAACCTTTCAATGGCTTTCCTACATTTTTACACAGCATTCGACAAGCATCAACTTTGGAGTAGATATCGTTATCTATCCCTGTGAGAATTATATGAACTGCTTCAGCTTCATTATTCAGTTAATCCCGTATATCTTGTGAAACATTCTTATAGTTCTCCATATACCCTTCTGTAGTTTGTGTTTAAGAACTACCTCACAACTGGAACTGATTACATTTCAAGCCCCGAATGGATACGTCTATGGTGGATTTTGAAGACAATGGTGGAAGAGATCACTGTAGGTATGTGTCTATCTCTTTGATTCTGGATTTCTACCTGAACAAAGATTTACCCGGTGGCTAACATTGGTGGACGAACTATTGCTACATGCTTCCATGATAACAATATGAAAAGCATTTGATGCTTGAGTTTGCAAATTGTAATTGAATTTTGACATTTGATGAATTGTTGTAAATGGATATCGTCTTAAGTGTTATAAAGATAGATTGTTGAAATATAAATGAATTAACGTTCACGAGCTTTTACAAATCTTTGATTAAAACTGAGAAAAGAATCGTATCTTTCGCGGGATTTTACAAAATCAAGAAGAAACCGTGAATGAATAATTAATTGACGTTTCAAGTATGATTAAGTTGATTGTTTGTTTGATTGGTTGTATGTTAAGTCCAAATGAAATTTATAAGTCCTTGAAGACGAGTCCGTGGAGATTTTGGTCGAAATTGTGAAAGTCCCAAAAGAATGTGATACAAACGAGTAGTTCAAGACAAAAACGCCAATGGTTCAGCAAAACGCTGGGCTTAGTTGATACTGTTGGGTAAAACTTTGTACTGCTAGTACAAAAGTTAGTGCTGCTAGGTTCAGCTAGTGCTGCTGTGTACTTGTGTATTGTTGTAGCTGATAGAAGCTTTGTTTGAGGAAAAGCTATATGGAACTATGTGTATAAATGCAGTGGATTATACAACATGGATACTTAGAATGGAGTGCAAGAGCTGCCAAGTGATGAAAATGGATTAATACTGGTAACTGATACTTAGTACTGCTAAGCTTAAATGTTAATACTGTCAGTTATTGTGAGTAATATGCAAGATGTTTTGGATTGTGTTTCTCTATGTTTGGAACTAACATTTTGCAGGTTTAGAGCTTCAAGGTTATTTGATTAATGATGGTTATGCTGATTTGGTGAGAATGCTGGTGACTTTGTTAATACTGCTGATGTTTCACATGATTGGTTTACACCACATAACAAATGGTCATCAATTCACCATGTCTAACAGACAAGAAAGAATTGGCTATTCCAGGGCAAACGGCAACTGGTAAAGAATTCTCAAATCCGTTGATGGCTGGTAGTTTGCCAAAAACTATAAGTACGAAAGTTAGTACTGCTAGCACAAACTTAGTACTGCTAGCCTAACTTAGTGCTGCTTGTTACCGTTACTACTGTTAGAGGCATAACAGATTTTCATTAATTAATTATAACCGTTGAGATATTTCCGCCAACAACTTGCATATAGGGGTCTATGATTTGGAAAATTCTTGATATTTCTTTTCCTTATAAGATTTCTTCCTTATAAAGATTCAAGCTTATTAAGTCGGTCAAATCAAAACCCTATGTGCTCTTTATAATATCTCAATTAACTTTAACAAACCCTCATACTCTCATCAACGATCTTAAACCCAGAATCTTTTTCATCAATCACTCACTAAATGGCTAATTTGAAATTTGTCGATCAACATAATATGGTAGCCTATTTGGAAAAGAGTGATGAGAATGCAGAGTTTCATTAGATAATTGACTTCCTCTCTACATGTTCAATCAACTATGCTCTCACTGTAAGTCTTACTATCTATGCTTTTTATATTGAACAATTTTGGAACACAGCTACTTCCAAAACAATCAATTCTGTGAAGAAAATACATGCTATTGTTAATGGCAAGGCTGTAGTTATATCAGAATCATCAGTGAGAAGTATTATTCTCTTTAATGATGAGGATGGTGTAACTTGCCTCACAAATGATGAAATTTTTGAAAACCTTGCATTGATGGGATAAGAACAACTTTTAACAAAACTTACTTTTCAAAAAGGTTCATTCTCTCCATAATGGAAATTCCTAATACATACCATCCTTCATTGCATAAGTTCAAAATCAACTGCTTGGAATGAGTTTTCAACTAATTTGGCTTTAGCAGTTATATGTTTAGCAAAAGGTCAAAAATTTATTTTTTCTACATTAATTTTTGATGGTATGTTAAGGAACTTGGATTCAAAGAAGTTTTTAATGTATCCAAGGTTTTTACAACTCTTTTTGAATAATCAGCTTAAAGATTTACCAGAACCTTTTAATGATACATATGTGACACCATGCCATACTAAAAAGGTTTTCTCAAATATGGCATGGAAAAGTGTCAATTTTTTAGGAAACATTACTCAACTTTTTGCCTCTATGTTAGTGCAAAACCTAGCACCTGAGGGTGAAGGTTCAGCAATACACCCTGAACCCCAACCCACACCCTCTACCTCACAACCAAATGTCTCAGAACCTCAAATTGCATCACTTCATATTGAAACATCTCTAACTGTAGCACCCCAAACTGAAGCACACCAAACTATAGTATCTTAAATTGTTTTTCATGAAGCCCACATTGAGCAAATTCTCCCATCTCCAACTACTTATCAAAGAAAAAGAAAGACTCAAAAACGTATTCATAAATATTGTACACGTTCGTTTCAGAAATCCGTTAGACATGTTTTTCTTTATAAGATTTGTCATTTATTTATCTTTTCTTTGTGCATGTTGTAAATCATGTTCAAGAATAATCTGCATTTTTCATACTAGCTGTTCTCAGCGGAAATCTTTGACATTGTTCTTACTTTTTGAAAGCTTCTTTTTTCAAGATTTCAATTTTCCAAGTTTTTCTAAGTAATCACATTGCAAATGGTAACTTCATCCAGATCAGGTACACACCAAGTATTGCATTCAGGTGAATCAAGCTAGTAATATCCCTTTAAATCGGACCGATTTTTATGCAAAACTGTGTTCTTTGAGTTTCCCCCCAGTTGATAATTGACGAGGGTCCCTACTTCATGTACAAGAGGAATTAAAGTATCTCAAATCAGCAACCACTTCCTCGTTTAAACACAAGTGAAATTTTTCTAAGTCCGCATTTATTCTCCTAATTTGTGGGTAAAAATTTCCTTTGATTGTATTTTGAATGAAAGAATCTATGTTACCAAAATATGTTCTTTTAGCCATTGTTTGTTTGCAACGTTCCACTCCATTAAAAATCGTGTCAACACTCTTTTTAATCTTGAAAAGTTTTCTTAGAGCTTTTTAACACTTTGATCCCAAAGAATGGATTCATCCATTTCGTTTTTCTAACAAAGTTGTTTGTTACTAAAGACTCGTTGGAAAAATCATTAGGGGGGGGGGGTTTGGGGTGGGGGGGGAAGATGATCTCTCCTCTCTCTCAACAACAACAAAGAGCGAGATACAGTCTTGCTAAGAATGTATACTCTTAGCCCAAAGATATTCTCGCTCTATTACAATCAACTTTCGAGGAGTCAAAACTAGGGACATAGAGGTTGCTCGAACAGCGGGAGATCTCTTCATTCTATCTTAAATCAGAGACGCACTCTTCTTCACGTGTCCATCAAGCAGCTGTCATCAGTGAGTGTGAAGTCCTAATTCCTTAGAGGATGATTGGCGAATACACATGGCATTATACACACATGTGACAGGGAGAGCGAACTTGCAACGTGAGATATAGAGGGGGAGGGGGCTCATATGCAGGTGAGAGAGCACAGGACACTCATTATGTAGGGTGTAAGATGCGTTTAGCTGCAGGTAGGATGTCTTCTCTGGAGTGTGGAGTTGATTGAGTAGATACAGGTGTGGGGGGGGGGTGTGGGGGGGAGGTATATCATTACACACGTCGGGGAAGACAAAGCGGCAGAGCTTGGATGGATAGGTAGACTCTGAGAAGAATGTGTGGAGTGTATATATTAGCACATCTATAGGTGAGAACGTGCTGTTTATCGCAAGATCACGCTCATACGCGGACAACAGAAGATGGAGAGAGGGATGTAGTGGATATTAATCGCCCTCGAAGAGGTTAGTGTGTGATGATTCTAATATATTCGGGTTACAGTCGGAGTGATAAAAGGACATTTCAGCGTTTTGTGTAGTGGAAGGACTCTAGGAGCGGAGGAAGGTAGGTTGGTCGTGTGAGAATATGTGAGATATGGCGATTGTTTAATTCGACGTATTCAACAGTGTGAGGCAGGGATAGCGGGACAGCTCGTCGCAAGAATGTGGGGGTGGGGGGGGGGGGGGGGGGTGGGGGGGTGATTCGAAGCGTGTGGGAAACGTGGGACGAAAGAACACAGGTTTTAGTAATAAGAATCGGCCGACTTTCAAGGGAATATTACTATGCTGATCACATGAATGCAATACTTGGTGTGTACACTGATCTGGATGAAGTTACTAATTTGCAATGTGATTACTTAGAAACCTTGAAAAAATGTGAACATCTTGAAAAAGAGCTTTCAAAAATAAGTAAACAATGTCAAAGAGTTTTAGGGCGAGCTTCAGAAACATGCGATTAATCTTGAACTTGATTTACAACAATGCAAAGAAAAGATAAAAAAATGACAAATCTTATAAAGAAAATCAGTCAAACGGATTTCTGAAAGAACGTGAACAATATTTTGAAATTCAAAACTTAAAAGCTCAATTACAAGACAAAGGAATTGCAATAAGTGAGTTGATCAACTGAATGCCAAAGCTGAAGCCATTCAGATTATTCTCAAAGGGATAGATAATGATATCTACTCCACAGTTGATGCTTGTCCGAATGCATGTGAAATGTGGAAAGCCATTGAAAGGTTGAAACAAGATGAATCAATCAATGTTCAAGATCTTGAAACCAATTTATATTAGGAGTTTGGAAAATTCATATCACGGGATGGTGAATCACTTAAATCATATTACTCACGTTTTTACAAGATGATGAATGAGCTTGTCAAAAATCAGTTTCATGTTACAAATCATCAAGTGAATGTTTAGTTCTTACTTCAACTACAATCAAAAAGGCAATGGTTTGTGAAACTTATTAAGCAAAGTCAAGAGCTGAAGACTGTGTCCCATCACAAGCTTTATGACATTCTCAAGCAACACCAGAATGAAGTCAATAAGATAAGAGTTAAAGACTAGCACGTACTGCTAATCCTCTTGCACTTGTTGCTCAACAACAACCAGTTTACCATCATTAAAACCATCCTACTCAAAACACTCAATATTCCTCCTCCAGATTACATCATTCAACCAAAAATAGAGGAAAAGCAATTGTTAACTCTTCTGCTCCTACTTATGATCCAGAACCTGATATGGTTACTGAAGATGATGAAATATCAAAGGACAAAGAGATTGACAAACTCATGGCTTTAATTTCTCTCTCGTTTAAGAAAATCTACAAACCTACAAAACAAACCTTCGAAACTTATCAAACACCAGTCGAGCTAATCAAGATAATTCTCCAGAATCAACAGAGGAATGGGTATGATAATCAGAGGTGCAGTAATGTCTGCTGGGGCTGCGGATAAATGTAGGTACTCCGGTAGTGCAGAAGTCTGGGATTCAGTGTTACAACTGCAAGGAATATGGGCATGTATCAAGGGAATGTCAGAAACCAAAACGAGTAAAGGATGCAGCTTATCATAAGGAAAAGATGTTATTATGTAAACAAGAGGAAGCTAGGGTTTAGTTGAATGCAGAACAAGCTGATTGGAAGGATGATATTGATGATGAGTCTGAAGAACAGGAATTGGAAGCACATTATATGTACATGGCACAACTTCAAGAGGTTACTCCATATCCAGTTGACAATTCTGGGACTACAGTTGACAATTCTGGACCAATCTTTGATGATGAGCCAATGCATAAGGTACAAAACAATAATGACAACTATAATGTGTTTGCCATGGAAAATGAACATCCTGAGCAACCTGAATCTAGTAATGACATATATCTGGCGGAACAAGGTGACACCAATATCACTATTGATTCATCGGATATATGTTATGATAGAGCTCAGGATGACCAGGATGAAACTGATGATCTTGATCAAGAACGTGATTTGCTTGCTTCTTTAATTCAGAAACTAAAATGTGAAATTGATGACAGCAAAAACCGAAATAAATTTTTGGAATCATCAAACAAGGAGTTAGTTGATAAATTGAAAGGTGAAATTGAGGATTTCAAAACTAAGAATAAAAGTTTAGAATCATCAAATAACCATTTCAAAGAAGCAAACAATGAACTGTCCAAGACTAATCAGTTGATGTTTAAAGACCTTAAGAAGTTCCAAGCGGAACTTGATAAGTATAATGATGTGAATTATGCGTCAAAGGTGGAAATTGATTGTGCAAAAGCTAAAGGGGATTTAATGTCATACAAAATCGATTTTGAAAAATCATCTAATGCATATACTCAAAAAATAAATGATTTAAATCAAACGATTTCGGATATGAAAAAGGAGCTTTGTGCACATCAAGAAACCATCTCCATAATGTCACAAGCAAAAGAGGCTCAGATTAAGCTTTACAAAACTCGTGAAGACAAGGAACTTGATAAAGTCATTGCTTTAGAAAACAAAGTCAAGGTTTTGAATGATATTGTATATAAAACCGGCCAATCTGTTCAAACAATGAATATGCTTAATCGTAATTGTAAAACGAGTTTTGCAAAACCTGAGTTCCTCAAGAAAGCTCAAAGAGCGAATCCTCGTCTGTATGATATAGGTTGCTATAATGATAATCTTGCGTTAATGTTAGCCCCTGATTCTGACGAAACGATTCGTCTTGAAAAAGAACGTCGATCAAAATTAAGCGATTTAATCAGACCGTTTGATTATGATCAGTTGAATAATCTTTATGATTTGTTCGTTCCACAACGGGAAAAGTCGGCTGAACAACACTATTTTCCAAAAACGTCAAAGATGAGTCATACATCTTCTAATAAGGAATTTTCCAAAGAGTCTTTTCGTAAACAAACAACTTTGTTAGAAAAACGAATGGATGAATCCATTCCTTGGGATCAAAAGTGTAAAAGCTCTAAAGAACTTTTCAAGATTAAAAAGAGTGTTGACACGATTTTTGACGGAGTGGAACGTTGCAAACAAACAATTGCCAAAAGAACATATTTTGGTAACATCGATCCTTTCATTCAAAACACAATAGAAGGAAATTTTGGCCCCCAAATTAGCAGACTCAATGCGGACTTAGAAAAATTTCACTTGTGTTTGAACGAGGAAATGGTTGCTGATTTGAGATACTTTAATTCTCTTGAACATGAAGTAGACACTCTCAAATCTCAACTGGAAACTCAAAAAACACAGTTTTTGAATGAAATCGACCGACTTTCAAGGGAATATTACTATGCTGATCACATGAATGCAATACTTGGTGTGTACACTGATCTGGATGAATTTACTAATTTGCAATGTGATTACGTAGAAACCTGGGAAAAATGTGAACATCTTGAAAAAGAGCTTTCAAAAAGTAGAACAATGTCAAAGAGTTTTGAAGCACTTCAGAAACATGCGATTAATCTTGAACTTGATTTACAACAGTGCAAAGAAAAGATAAAAAATGACAAATCTTTCAAAGAAAATCAGTCAAACGTTTTTCTAAAAGAACATGAATAGTATTTTGAAATTCAAGACTTGAAAGCTCAATTACAAGACAAAGGAATTGCAATAAGTGAGTTGAAGAAACTCATAGAAAAGATGAAAGGAAAATCTGTGGAAACTAAGTTTGAAAAATCATCGGTTATTCGACAACCGAATGCTTTTAAAAGTCAAAGACAATCAATTTTAGGTAAACCAGCTATTTTTTCAGATTCTCTTGCAAAGAAAGATTTTTCAAAGTCAAAGTCAGTTACCACACAAAATGTGTCCCATGATTTTTCAAAACCAGTCACTGCATAGATTTTGCCTCAGAATGTGTTGCCAAACTTCAAGAACACAAATTTGATTGCACCAGAAATGTATAAAGTGCACACAAAGCCTAATCAAACTAGAACACCACAGTTGCCTCAAGACATTAGGAAAACTAACAAGCGTGTGTCTTTCTCTACAGGAGTAATTCCCACTACTAGTGTTAGCAGACCACAGCTTAAGAGCAATCAACTGGAAGATAGAGTCATGTCTAACAATAGTCAAGGGAAGAAGCAAGAAGTAGAAGACCACCGTAGGAATTTTAAGTTTTCTAATAATAAAACATCTGTAACTGCGAGTAATGCCAGTTTGAATGCTAAGACATCGAATGTCAACTTTGTATGTGTTACTTATGGAAAATGTGTGCTGAATGACAATCATGATTTGTGTGTTCTACATTATATCAATGGCGTGAGTTTTAGGACTAGACAACCAATGGCTGTACCTATTAGTACTAGAGAACCCAAGCATAATGTGAACCAATCAGTTGCAACATCTAGTAAGAAAACTGTTGCAACAGACTCCACTATCAAGAAATCTAGAAACATAACTCGGAAGTTATATGAGCAAGTTAGTAAGACATGCAGTTGGTGGTATCCTAAGTATACACCACCCGGATGCAATTGGAAACCTAAGTCTCAAATAGGAAATGTTAACCCAAACATTAGTATTCCTCTAGGAAATGCATCTAGAACTGCTAATATTTTAGAACATAAGACTCCTAGGTGCTCCACTATGTCTAATACTCCATTGTCTTCTAATGCTTTTGCAGCTCGTCGAGATAATTCTATTCATCGTCGACTCTGGGTGCTCAAAGCTCATAACCGAAAATCTCAAACTTCTAACTAATTTTGTGGAGAAATTTCTAGGAACGGTGAAGTTTGGAAATGATCTTCTTACAGGGTCTCG
>BQNB010041425.1:0-46771 GCA_026074375.1 Tanacetum coccineum
ATACTTAGGATGAGATGATTGAGGACATGCTAGGGGCACTGGCAACTGATGAGACAGAGTTAGGTCGGAGGATGACCAACTTTGTTACTACTGTCAGATAGGACACATATGAGATTTATGTGAGACTGGGTAAGGCACAGGATGAGAGGTCATTGATGAGCGGTCGACTCAACTTACTATAGAGAGATAGACGTGCTCATCCTCATACTGCTTTACTCATGAAGAGAGAGGCTAAACTTTCCTGTAAGGCCTGGAGACGGTCTATGGATGCTAGTGACCTTGCACGTTCCGAGGTTATGGCATTGCGTACTCAGGTGGTAGCACAACAGTCAGAGATTGCAGGGTTGCGGGCAGTAGACCGCACCTGACAGGCATAACTTGCGGAGACATTAAAACTGATGAGTACACTACAAACACAGGTGACAGCTCTCCAGAGTCAGTTAGGACCCGCTAGCGGTCCATGATTCGTCAATAATATATATACATAATATATAAGCAAACACTCAACCAATTACCTTTGCACAAGGAATGGTCAAAAGTTCACCAAAATAAAATATATATGTAGCCGGAAGTATGATTCCCGGGTCGTTTTGTCCCAACTTCGTAACCCGTTGGCGACGTGTTAGTATCGATGCTTTTAGGTTTGCTCTGTTGATCGTTATTTTGGATAAGACCTTACGTTTTCTTTTGGGTGCGTATCGTCTTGCATGATTTTTCTTGTACGAGTTCGTTTGATTTTATTTTAAGTATATGGTTCCTGGTATTTTCTTTCGTTTTCAAACAATAGAATTGTGTTAGAGTCTGTACGGTGTTTTACGATTCCTTTTGGTATTATGGTGTCTTTTGTTTGAGTGACATATTTCATAATTGATGTTTAATTATAAAAGTCCTTTTGAAGTATTGTGTAAGTGTTTGAGAAAAACTGTGTTTAAAATGATCTTGTAAATAGAATATGTTTAAATGGTCTATACAAATAGGATATAAAAATTGTTGAGTGGTTAAATAAATTTTATTTTATTATAAAAAGTTGGTTTAAAGTGATTCATAGTGGTAAGGTACGATACACCATTAGATAACCATCTCTAGATTTTTATGACAACCAGAATGAATTTTTCAAAGATTACATTTAAGACAATTTTATTATTATTTGAAATGGTTTATATACTTAAAGTGACTTTCTTAATTTAAATCGATTTTTATAAAAACATTATTTAATGTGGTCTTTCGAGTGAAGTTGATAATTGGCATAAGAATTTCCGTCTTTAGTATTGATTTTTGTATGTGTTCATTTGTCGTGGTACGCTTGTTGGTTTTCTTTCATTGCATTTTCACTCGGTGTATATACATATCCTTTCTTTCAAAGGATTCTTATGTCATTTGATCCACGTCTACTTGCATATGTGGAATCTCCTATATGCATTCTAGCCTTTGACTCGATATTCGTTTGTAATCCTATTTGATTATTTGTAACCCTTGGAGTTCGTTGATACCGTTGAGTCGTGAAAGCTTTAATGTGATTGTGGGAATGGACCAGTTATCCAAGAGGAAGTTTGTGATAGTATGTCATGAGAAGGTGGTTAGGATATCGTTGGAAGGTGATGAGATACTTAGGGTTCATGGTGAACGTACTCAAGGAGTCGTGAAAACCTTAATGAACACAAAGGTAGAGGAACCAAAATTGAGTGATATTTCCATCGTATGAGATTTATTGATGTGTCTGAAAGATTTGTTGATGACCACCACGACGACAAGTTGAGTTCCACATAGATTTGGTTCATGGAGTGACGCCAGTTGCGAAGTCTCCATATCGTTTGGCACCCTCGGAAATGCAAGAATTGTCTGGGTAACTTCAAGAGTTGTGAGACAAAGGTTTCATATGACCTAGTCATTTTTCGTGGGGAGCACCAGTGTCGTTTGTTAAGAAGAGGAGCATAGAGTTCATTTGAAGTTAGAGTTGGAATTACTGAGGAAAGAGAAGTTGTATGCTAAGTTTACTAAGAGTGAGGCAGTGAAGAATTAGGAAGTACCTACGACACCATCTGAGATATAATTATTCTTAGGATTAGCGGGTTACTTACCTACATCCATCGTAAACTTTTCTAAGATTGTTAAACCCTTTACTTCCCTAACTGAGAGGAATCAGAAGTATGAGTGGGGCGCAGAACGAGAAGATACTTTCTAAACTTTGAAGAATGATTTGTGTGACGCTTCGATTAATCGAATGTAGTGGTTGATGCGTTGAGTAGAAAGGGAGAGTGAAACTAAGACGAGTAAGAGCAATGTCCATGACTATCCAGTCAAGTGTTAAGGACAAGATATTGGTTACTCCAAGTGAGACGTCTAAGGTAGAGAACGCTCCAGCAGAAATGCTGCGTGACCTGGACTAACAAATGGAAAAGAGAGAAGATGACGGTTGTATTTCATGGATTAAATTGAATAGTAAGTATGAGTATGAAATTCGCTACCATCCAGGTAAGACAAATGTGGTGATTGATGCGTTAAGAAGGAGGACGAGAGTTTGTACTTTATGGATCGTATATGAGTTCTGTTAGTAGGGAATGATGAGAACGGTAGTAATGGATGAGGCTCATGCATCAAGGTACTTGGTACATCCGGGAGCGGATAAGACGTACTATAACCTTGGAGACATGTATTGGTAGCCACGTGTAGAAAAGGATATAGTTACCTATGTTAGCAATTATTGGATTTGTTTAAGAGGTGAAAGCTGTGATGTCAAAGACTTTTGGCTTGCTGCAACAGCCTGAGATACTTGAGTGAAAATGAGATAGAATCACCATGGATTTTATCAGTAAATTTCCAAGGTCAAAGTAGTGAGTATGATGTGATTTGGGTGATGGTCGATAGACTGACCAAGTAGCTCATTTTCTAGCTATACAAGAGATTTCAAGATGTGAAGTTGGCAAGGATTTATATTGATGAGATAATAGCAAGGAATGGAATTCTGGTGACGATCAACTCAGATTGAGATGGATGATTTACCTCGTGGTTTTGGCAGATGCTGTAGAAAGTGTTAGAGACACGATTAGATTTGAGTACTGCTTAGCATCCTCAAGCGGATGGACAAAGCGAACGTATGATTTAGACTTTAGAGGATATAATGAGGGCATGTGTTATCGATTTTGGTGGTAGTTATCAATTGAGCATTCGGTGTGCTCCGTTTGAAGCATTGTATGGAAGGAAGTGTAGGTTGCCTGTTTTATGGGATGAGATTGGGGAAAGTAGTTTGATTGGACCTGAGTTGGTTCAAGAGACGACTGATAAAGTGCTGGTGATAAAAGAGAAGTTCAAAGCGGCGAGAGACCGTTAAAAGAGGTGTGCGGATACTAGGCGCAAACCGTTAGAGTTTAAGGTAGGAGATCAGGTTATGCTAAAAGTGTCGCCTTGGAAAGGTGTAATTCGCTTTGGGAAAAAGGGTAAGTTAGCACCGAGGTATGTAGGGCCATTTGAGATTCTTGAAAGAGTTGGCCCTGTAGCTTATCAGTTGAGATTACCTGAGGAATTGAGTGGAGTACATGAAACGTTTCATGTGTCAAACCTAAAAACAATGTCTGGTGGATGCTAGTCTGCATGTGCCATTGGATGAGATCAAGGTTGACAAAACTCTTCGTTTTGTTGAGGAACCTGTTGAGAATAGTGACCGTGAAGTTAAGAGGTTAAAATGTAGCAGAATGGTGGTAGTTAAGGTCCATTTGGGCTCGAAGCGAGGTCTTTAGGACTTCAGGTAAACTGAGTATCCACACTTGTTCGTTGAGCAAGGGATCATTGGGAGTTTTTAGTTAAAGTTGGGTACGTAAGGTTTCTTGTAGACCTTAGTATGCCCTTAGATGTGTTTGTGTGATTTTGGTTAAAGTTATTTTATGAATAAACTCGAAGTCGAGCCGATTTTTCAAAAACGTTGGGCTTTGTAACAACTTATAACTTGGGTTCAAGACAGTTCTTGTTTGATGAGTTGCGAGACCGGGTTGTAAATGACGTTGTTACGCAACTTAAGGTTTTTGACGAGTCTCCTCGATGACGGGCGAGGTTCAGGTAGTTGGATGTTTCTTTTCGTTTGGAGCGGTTATGCTGCTATGCGTACCCTTTTGTGGGCAGGCAAAGTGGTTAGCAGTAAGATATCTTGTGAAAGTTAGTTGGAATTCAAAGTGTAACTTTGAGTTAACATGGGTATGGGAGGACTACTTGAAAGATAAGTATCCTCGATTTATTGTTTGGTAATGATAGAGTTGAACCTTTTGGTTAAATCTCGGGACGAGATTTCCTAAAGGAGGGGATACTGTGACAACCATGACTTGAGCAGGTTAGTCAAACTATTAGTGTTGACTTATGTATCTGTTGCAATGAATGGGTTATGTGTTATATGTGTTTATATGTGTTTATGTGTGTTGTGTGGGATATGTGAGATTTGATAATCAATCCATTGAGCGTGATCGTCTCATTGGGATTGGATTTGTGTTGGATTTTGTCGAGTTCATTTCGTTCACTTTTAGTGACAAGGAAATGATTTTGGTGATTGAAGCGGTTTCGCGTTAATTGTGTAAGTAATTATACGTATATGTATTTTTGTGTTAGTAATATTAGGATAAGATTAGGTTCTAGTAGTTAGAATATGAAAGAAATGAAATTTCTATTTTTGGAAAGTTAGGGTTAATAAAAATAAAAAGTTATTTATTTTTAAAAGTCTAGTAAATTACGTTTAAGCAAAAAGGTATGCGCAAGCAAGCTAAGGTTTTTATAAAAACTTAAGGTAATGTTAATAATTAAGTAATTAATAGATAAATAAAAAAATATAAATAAGGCCAATCAGCCGGTTTTTAGGATAAAAGAAAAAAAAGGAAAACAAATATTACTCTAATTAAAATTGGTAAAAGATATCTATCCTAAACCTTTTTGTAAACCTTATAAATCTTACTCTAATTAAAATTTGTTCATTTGTCGTGGTACGTCTGTTGATTTCTTTCGTTGCATTTTCGCTCGGTGCATATACGTATCCTTTCTTTCAAAGGATTCTTATGTCATTTGATCCACGTCTATTTGCATATGTGGAATCTCCTATATGCATTCTAGCCTTTGACTCGATATTCGTTTGTTATCCTATTCGATTGTTAGTAACCCTTGGAGTTCATTGATACCGTTGAGTCGTGGAAGCTTTGATGTCATTGTGGGAATAGACTGGTTGTCCAAAAGGAAGTTTGTGATAGTATGTCATAAGAAGGTGGTTAGGATACCGTTGGAAGGTGATGAGATACTTCGAGTTTATGGGGAACGTACTTTGGGAGCCGCCAAAGCCCTAATGAACGCTAAGGTAGATGAACCTAGAATAAGTGATGTACCCGTGGTGCGCGATTTTACTGATGTGTTTTTGGAAGATTTGTTGATGACCACCACGATGACAAGTTGAGTTTCGTATAGACTTAGTTCCTGGAGCGACGTCGATCGCGAAGTCTCCATATCGTTTGGCACCCTTGAAAATGAAAGAATTGTCTGAACAACTTCAAGAGTTTGGAGAACAAGGGTTTCCTATAACCTATCATTTCCGAGAGGAGCACGCGGAGTTATTTGTTTAAGAAGAAGGATTTGTTCTTTTCAGCATGTGAATTGATTTATAGTAGTTTGAACAAATTAATTGGTTAAAAACTGATTAACCACTACCCTATATTGATGACTTGTTTGATGAGTTATGAGGAGCGAGTCCTTTTCTATAAAGTGAAGATTTTCGGTCAGGATAACTGTCAGCAACGATAGCATTATGAAGTCAATCTAAATGACTGCATTTCGAACAGCGTACCTGACATTTTGATGTCTAAGTGATTATGCCGTTTTTTGGGTTAACCAATGTCACCAGCGGTTTTCATTAACTTAATGACCCCAGGGTTTGCAACCGTACATAGTAAGGTTGTGTCATCGTAAATTCCATTGATGAACATTCTGCCTACTCAAAGTAGAGGAGAACATAAGTTCATTTGAAGTTAGGTTGGAGTCCACGAGGAAGGAGAAGCGAGTATGCAAAGTTTTCTAAGTGTGATTTATGGATTGAAGAAGTTCATGTTTCCCTCGTCACGTGGTCAACCAAACGTAATCAACGTGGAACCCCCGAGTAAGAGTGAAGTGAGTGAGGAAATGAATATTATTCTTAGGATTTGAGAGGTTACTACTTGACGTTCCCCCAAATGCGCTAATTTTAGTAAGATTGGTTAAACTCCCTTACTCCCTAACTGTAGAGGAAATCAGAAGTAAGAATTGGACGTAGAAAAAGAAGAGCTTTTTCAGACTTTAAAGACTGATTGTGTGATACTCTCCGATAAAGCGTGTGTATGGGTATGCGTTGGGTAAAAGGAGAGAGAAAATTAAGACGAGTAAGAGTAACGATACTGGCAACCCCAAGTGAGGCGTTTAAAAGCAAGAGAACTTACTCCGCAAAGGCTACATGGATTAGAATCCACATATGGAAAGAAAAGAAGATGTGGAGTTTGTACTTTCATGGATTTAAATTTAGGTTCTATTGGAAGGAAGTGTTAATGATTAGGCCCATGCATCAAGGTGCTTGGTACATTTCCGGGAGCGGATATGACTACTATAACCTTGGAGACATGTATAGTATCCACGTGTAGAAAAGGATATATGCTACCTATTTTAGCAATTATATGATTTGTTTTAAGAGGTGAAGTCTGCCATTCAAAGACTTTTGGCTTGCAGCAACATCCTGAGATACTTGAGTGAAAATGAGATAGAATCACCATGTGATTTTTATTACTAAAATTCCAAGGTCAAAGTAGTGAGGTATGATTGAATGTAGGGGTGATGGCTATAGACTGACCAAGTTAGCTCATTTACTAGCAATAACAAAAGATGTCAATAATGTGATAAATTCTGTGACGAATAACTCTGTGATAAGATGGATAATTACCCCGTACTGTGGTTTTTGGGCAGACCTGCAGAAAGTTGTATATAGATGGCGATTGGATTTGAGGTACTGCATAGGCAACCTCAAGAGCGGATGGACAAAGTAAAGTATATTCAAGAAATTTTGGAAGATATAATGAGGGGCAATGTTATCGATTTTGGTGGTAGTTAGTCATTTGAGCATTACTTGGTGCTTCGTTTGAAAAGTTTGTATGGAAAGAAATGTAGGTCGCATCCTATTCTATGGGCAGAGAGGATGGAGGAGTAGTATAGATTGGACCCAGTTAGTGCAGGAAACGACGACTGATAAAGAAAATGGTTATAAAGAAAAGCTCCAATCGGCAATATAACTCAAATAGATTTATGCGGACAGTGACTAAGATTACAGAGTAGCGAGATTATTGAATAATATGTTGTTAAAAGTTGTCCACCATGGAAAATGTGTATGCGTTTTGGGGAAAAAGGGTAAGTTAGCACACCGAGAGATATAATTTGGACCATTTCAAGATCTTTGAGAGATCGGGCCCTCAGCATAACCGATTAAGATTGCCTCATTCGCGCTCAGTTAACCAATCCAATTGGTCATAGGCGACTAACGGTTCATGATAGTTCGACAATAGTGGTTTGTAACCAAAACTTAGGCAACACATAAACAGGTAACGATAACAGAAAACACTTGTGTCCAATGTAAAAGTAATCAACATTTTCGTAAAAGCTTAAAGCACTTAAATCTATAAGTAAAAACGAGAGTGACATCAATCATGTAATGAGTTTGTAATCAACGTATAAACGAGTTTGAAATTCAGTAACGTAAACGAGTTTGTAAACGAGCATGTTTCTCACCCCAAAAGTAGTAAAGTATATGTAAAACAAGTAAAACATGGGGCTATGAACTCACCTTGATGTTTCAGAGCAACTAGCAGAAATACAAATAATAAGCTCAGCACAAACGAAAAACGGAACAACTCAACCAAGAAGTTGCGGTTTATCTTAATGGCTAAATCTCACTAGTTTAGGATGATGAATTTGGGTTTCCCGATGGACGAATACATCAACGCGACATGTTGATAAAAGATTTGGATTACAAGTTGTAATAGTTTGGTGGTTGGTTAAATAAAATAAATCGAAAAGCAAGCGCAAAGTATGTAATATATTCCGTATATATTACATATGAAAATGAACAATTATATAATTCATATGGTGAATTATATAATAAAGACAAACAATAAAAAGATTATTTTAAAGTATATAATACCTTACAAGTATTTTATAAGAAACGTGAGAAAATAATTAAATAAAATGATTCGACACGTTTTCGGAAATCACCACTTAAATAATTGAATAAAAGTAAAAGTTCTTGTATAAAAGAAAACGTACGTTTTAAAGTTACGTATTAGGTAAACGGTGTTTTCTAAAGTTTTTATAAAAGTTATGACCTTATTTTCTAGCCGGGAATTTATAAAATAATATTTTATAAATTAGTATTTCGTCTCCTTGACGAGCTGTAGCTAAAATAGTTGTCTCTTTTGTAAAAGTATGATTTTCGTTTGTTGTCGCGTTATTGTATATAATTACAATTTAAAAATCTTAAGACTATATAACTCGTCCTTTTATCGGGTTTCTAAAATAATAGATTTATAGCGAAAGTTACTAAGTATAGAAATTTATAAAAAAATTTGGCATGACCTATTCGTTTATACAACGTTTCCCATTTATAAAACTCAACATTTTCCATTTTTCAATCAATCCGTAATGCAAAATATTCATGTGTCAATTTATATTAAGCTAGACTAATTTAATTACCAAAAGTAAGTAAAACCAAACACAACCTATGTGTTGTTAAATGCAAAAGCAAACGCCCTATATGGGCTGCCTTAAACTCATATCCAAACACCCCTAATGGGCAGATTTAACCCATAACCAAACGCACCCTAAAGTCACAAAAACAAAAATGACAAATAACACATATATATACTTAACCATTAACCACTATTAGATTCGATTTTATATTTATAACATCTTTCATTATTTTTATTAACCAACTATACCAAACAAATCACAACCACCTAATCGTGCCCGCACTCTAAACCAAAATAATATGAACATCATTTCTTAAAAGTATCGACGGAGACGCGGCGGCTGTTGAGGGGTGAGCCGTGGCGGCTAATGATGTGATATGGTGGTGGGGACGAGATGATAGCCAAGGTGGTGGCGGCTGGTGTTGATGCTCAGCGGCTGTGGGGGCCGGCTGGTGGTGGTTTATGGTGGCGTCGGCTGTGGATCGTGATGGCGATGACAAGCTGGGGTTGGCAGCGGTTGTGGTGAGGATGGTGGGTGGGATGGAGTGGCGAGGTGGTGACGGTGGGCTGATGGGTGGCGGCAGCGGTTGGTGGTAGGTTGAGGTGGAGTAGCGGCGTAGCAGCGACGGTGGTTGTGGGGTTCGCGGAGGTCGCGAGGTGATGGCGGTTGTGGTGGTTTGATAAAGGGGGAGAGTGGCGGTTGGAAGTCGCCAGAATCTCGCCGGAATCCGGCCGGAAAAAAGGTGGCGGCTGCCAAAGGCAGCGCCGGAAAATATGAGGGGAGGGGAGAGGATTTTTAGGGTTAGGGTTAGTTTGTGTGTGTAGAAATGGTATATTATGTGTATATATATAAGTTTAAAAAAAATGTAAAGAGTATAATAGTGTGGGGTGGTTTTGTAAATATTTCCACAGGGACCAAAGGTGTAATATTTAGTTTAGTTTTTGTAAAATAATGGTTCGGGACTCATTTGGGCGAGTTAACGGATGATTCAAAAGACGAACCTTGCGCCATTGTTTTCCAAATGATTTTTCCTTCAAAATGAGTATTTATAACACCCTGTGTTTTCAAGTCTTTGGCGACGTCAATAACTATGCTATTTATTTTTAGTATTGTACGCGTTTGCTTATGAGTATTTACTTGACTATATTTTATAAATGTTTTTATAAAATTTATTTAATGTTTATTATTTATTTTGGGTATCACGGGTAAGCTTTGCCCGTAAAATAAAACTTTAATTCAAATGTTCTCATTTTTAACAAATGTTTTTGAAATAAAACATTAAATAATTTATTAAATATTTTTATTTAATAAAAGTGTTAATTAAATATAAATTTAATTATTCTTGTGTCGGTACCCGTTGCGTGCGGTGTTCAAAACTTTGCGAGGCCATTTAAGTCATTTTCTGCTTGGTTTCGTGTCTCGGGTAAAACTGAAAAGTTGTCCGGAATGTCGTTTTACATCAAATTGTTTTAGAGTCTGAGTCGTGAAAACGTAATTTAGCGGGTCGTTTTTGATAAGTCAATTTAGGAATAACATATATCTTCTCGTTTTCAAGTCAAATAAGTTAGAAAAATAAATTTGCAAATGAGCGATAATAATGGTTATTATGATTTATTATTTAAATACGTTTCAAAAATTTACCGGCTACGCGGTAATCTATTTTATGTGACCGTAGAATGTCAAAAGTTAAAAAGTCAAGTCGGAACCAAAAAGTCAAAGGGTAAAATAGTAATTTTAAATTTTCGAAAATTGCCGGGTGTGACTGTAAGATAAGACATGTTCCCTGTCATGTGCCTTGAGCATCCACTATCAATCACTCCTTGATCTTGTAAATCCATTTGTGGATTGCCCTGCACATTAGATAAGAAAATCAGTTTCTTTTGGGGACCCAAGCCATCACTGACTTGGATCTGCCTTGTGCATCAACATAATCAAACTTTTTTAGGGTGATTGATGCACTGTTGTGTTTAGAAACATGGTCTAAAACTTTAGTCTTTGGTTTCCAAACCCAACAAGCTGAGGCCTTAACAGCATTAACATTATTTCCCTTAACAACATTAACTACTGCTTTTGGCCTAGCAGCATTAACTACTGCTTTTGGCCTAACAGTATTAACATTTTTATCCTTAACAGTATTAACCCTCTGATTAAAATTACTGTTTTTAAATGTTGTATTCTTATGAATGGGCCAATAACATTGAAAATGTTTGCTGATTTGGAAATAGTCTTTGTCTTTGGGCTTTTGCACTAGTTTACTATTGTCTGGGTTGAGCATATTACGATGGTTTAGCAGTATTAAGTGATACTATGCCTGACCTTCATTAATACTGGGGGCTTTTTTGTAACCATGTTCCTTTAGGACGGGGTGAGTCATTCTAGAGAAAATTTTTTTTTTTTCCCCCTGGTGATTCACCCTTGAGTATAGTTCCAAGCACTGTTTTATTTACCACTTTTTATTATTAAACTGTCTCTGATGGTTATTCACATCATACGTCGGTGATCAAAACTTCCAGCACGACGCATAAACAAGGCTTTAATTGATCATCTCCAAACATTACCTGTCCTAATCTTGAGATATCTATTATTCCTAGTTTCCTTGGTTGCCTCTAGGAATGTGAAGTGTTTTGCCTTATCGGTGCTCAACTTGTTTAGTATATTTCCTATCCAGTTTTTGTTTGTTTGTTTTTTAACTTTGACAAAGTCTATCTTAACAAAACTAGGCTTAAATGTTTTCTTTTGAATCTTAGCCTCAGGCACATCATCTTCCTCATTATCAGACACCCAATCCTCAATAATTAGAGCACCATTATTCTTCCTAACTGCTTTAGGCTTTGCTTCACTAGCCTTAGCTTCATAGTTCTCAGCTACATGCTTAATAACTATATGCTCACTTGTAAACTCTTCTAAACCAGAGAATGACAAATCAGGTTTTGGAGGCATAAAGTTTCTTGTATAGGGAGGTGGAACAACATTATACCCTAAACATGTTTTGCACTTATCAACTATCTGACAGTCTATTAGTTTGCTTAAGTTTTTAGATGAATTCTCAAATTCTTCTACCGTTAGCTGAATTTCATCTTTTTGTTTTTGAGCCAGTTCCAACTTCCTTCTAAGCTCTGTAATGGCTACTTCTCTTAAATGAATCTCACGTTTTAAGACCTTGATATCTTCCTCATAAACAGACTCATTTTTCTTATAAACTAGAAGTCTTGCTTCTACAGACTCTTGATGTGTTGTCGTTGTATGGTATATTTAAGATGATTCAAGTTTTAAATTTATATTTTGCCGACTAAACCAAAAACAACACTTTAACGGGCAGTGTACCCGATCGGTAATAGTTTCGTGGTAAGTAGGGTGTCGAACACTTGAAGCGAGGTTAAATCTATCAATTTAATTAATATCTTGGTTATCTAATCTATGTTAATTCTATTCTATTCTAAACCTATGTTAAACCTATGTCAGTCTAAATCCTAATTCTAACGGGAAAAGGGGGTTTTTAGCCTGAGAGACTGGCACGGTTTGGTTGGTGTCTATAATCAATTCAAGGCACTTTTACCCACGCAAGCTAATTAACAAAATATAAAAGAGCGGTCGAACCTTATATAAGAAAACTGTATTAACCATTATTAATCCGATTAGAACGTTGGTTTGTTTATTTAGTGCAATGATTTCTTCTCTCGAGGTGGCATATCATTCTTAAGACTTAGGCATTACATCATCCTAAGACCTAGACACATTAATTCTGTCACAATTAAAGCATCCGCATAAAGCATCCTTATTTGCTGATTATAATCTATCTTAGGGATTAAAGCAATGGTGAGACCTTGTTAAAAACCCTACCATAGAGGACTTTACCTACTACCCGCTTAATGACAATTTTTTAACACTAGTAGCTACTTGTCCAACTATCCAATGGAATCAGAACGTTACTTGTTGAATTATCTAGGTCACCTGCTAGTCAACACGATCAATAAACCATTGGCAATATCCAATTAACTAGTTAAGCCCGAAGCGTATCCTAGACACAGACTTAGAAGGACAATATTTGTGTAACTATGATTCTAGATGTATAAATTACTATATGGAGAGCTATCCCGGACTCTAGATCCGCTTGGTCCGCTTTACTAGATCCAGTTGAATGATAGGTCGCATACAAAAGCGCGTAAACAAGTATAAATTGATAAACATAAACAAGCACTCAACGATAAATCAAGAAATCGAGATAAACAAATACCAAACATTCATATCTTCATAATAATGGCTAATACCCGAAGGTATTAGCCTTCAAACGTCATAATAAATACAAGAGTAATTATTTAGCCAAGGTAAACTAACCGAGTTAACGAATGATACCAAAAACTGAATGATTACTAAAGTATATGGAATTACACGTTGTCTTCTATGGAATTGAATACGTTGCTCGACCTCTTCTGCTCTTTTTCTCCTCTGAAAATCGACTTTTGTGGTTTAGGTATCGAGAATATGATTTAGCACACTTAAAACTCGTTTTTGAGTTTTGTATTTATAGGGTCTGGAAGTCGGTTGGATACGGCGTATCCAAGAGTTGGATACGGCGTATTAGGGATTTCTTGGAGTAGGGACCACGCTTGATATCTTCCAGAATATTATATTGATTCCATATCTTGAATACGGCGTATTGAGTCCTCTGGATACGGAATATTGTTGGGAATTATATTTGAGTTGATAAGACAAAACATTTGAAAGATGAATGACTTAAAAGGCAAAGGATGAATTCTTCAAAAGATGGAAGATTTTGAACATTTTGAAGATAAACTTAAATGATTAAAAGATTTATTAATATCTTTATTTGTTCTTATTCTTTGTAAACCTAATATTCTCTAGTATATAAGAGAATTGTCGTATAGTTATTTTCTGGGCGGTCAAAGATGCAAAACACCAAAAAACATGGGTATGTGTTCTAGTGTCAAGTTCTCTAAGGAGATGCCTAGGTTTGGTTGGTTTAGCCTCAAGGATCTTTGATTCCTTGTTATTGTTTAGATAACACGTTCTACCATTAATCAAGGTAGAATTGAAGCTTGTAGTAGTCATGTATCATAGTGAAGATAATGATGAAAACCTTGTTAGAGTAACATTGTTCTTGTGCTAATTCTGCTATGCATATGTTTATGTTCAATTTTATTATTATCCTAGATAAAGTTCTAATCAAACTGAGCTACAATGATCTAAGGAGATTTATAGATCTTCACAATTGGTATCAGAGCCTCGTGGCTCTTGATCTAGGATCTACAAGGTGTTATTATGGTCGAGTTCATGATGAAAAGGTGTGTCAAAATTCTACTTTTGGTTATAGTCAGATTCGGTGAAACTAGGGTTCTACAATAAACCCTAATTTGATCAAGTAAGTTCATGTATCCAAGGATGTTGCTGGACTACATTGAAATAGCTTCTAGTTAAAATATTGCATATGGTGATGTTGTTAGGGTTTTGTTTTATCCTGATTGGAAACCCTAATGTTTAATGGAAGCACGTCATAGTGTAGCAGCAGAAGGCACAAGAAGCATAAGCAGGTCATATATGGAGTGTTTTTCAAACTAAAGATGACACAAGGTTCTTTAAGGTTTCGTGTCAAGAAGGTTACTAGAAACAATAGCTGTTAAATCGTTTACAAGATTTCGGGTTCACACAAACCCTAATTGCATTTGACATTAGTTCCTCTTGGTTATCAGGTCACGAAACAAGTTCTAGCAGTTAAGGTGTGATTACTACTGTTTGAAGTGTGAATTCATATTAATACTGCTCTTACTATATTAGTACTGCTCGTGTTCATTACTACTGCCTGGTATTATAACTTACTGCTGCCAAGATGGATTGATGAGTAAAATTTATGTTGCTTATCCAAGAACGTGTTTATGTTGAATTCACTCGTCGATGTTGCTGTCCATATAATTATACAAGGTTCAATGAGGGTTAGTACTGTTACTTTTTAGTAGTTACAACTACTTTGGATTGAACATGAGTTAGTACTGATAAAGGAATTTTAGTACTGCTCAATATACTTGTTAGTACTGCTAGAATTTATGACAAATTAGCAACAATTTAGTGACAGTTATAGCGTCACAAAAAGCCTTAGGAGGAAGGAGAAATCAGATTTGCAATAGATTAGCAATAGTTCAGTGACAGAAAAAGTGTCACTAACAGAATGAGAGGAAGGAGAACATAGTTTAGTGACGGATTAGCGACAGTTTTATGACGAATAATGTGTTGCTAAGCATGGGAGGAAGGAATAAGTATTACATAGGAGAAGAATAACACAAGTGGCTTCATAGCACCGTTGGTTAGAAGGGATTTGTTAAGTATTTGTTCCTCAAGATTGTATTTGGGCCGATGGTTTTTATTAATTGGGTTGATTCTTACTATTTCCAAAAATGGGCCACGTTTAATATAATGTTTGGGACGAGATTAATTTGACAACAGGGTCATATTTTTGAACTTGGGCTTTGGATATGTACATCCATGTATGTTGGGCTGATAAAAGGTTGTATCTAAATTTTGTTACAATTTTAATTTTTGAGAAGATCTTGGTGTAATGATTAGATTTTGGTTGGTTCGAGTATAAGTTTTAAGAAGAACAGTAGTAACAAGATTTAGTGCTGCTAGCTTTATTCGATCTTGGACAACACACACAGAAGGTAAAATTTTGGTTTAATGTTCTTAACAGATTTAAAGGCTCGCACTTTATTGGTTTAAATGATTACGAAGATGGTTATTTATCACTTATTTGACGGTGAAGTGAAATTATTTGGTTTGTATTTTATCATATCTTAAAGTGGGTGTGACACTTTGAAGATAACTTGTCGTGCTTACAACGGTGTAATGAAGACTTATCAAAATCTAGTAAAGGTGTGTGATTTTTCTTATGGTGCTCAATGCTCACATTTGCTATCACTTTGGTTATGTGTCTCATAGAAGATGAGGATTTTTGTCAAGAGGTTGCGGTCTACTTATATTTCACAAATTTATTTATAAGTTTGACGTCACGTGGATAGTACAAGATATAAGACACAAGTTTGGGTTATTTTACTTCTATATCAAGTTCGTTATACTTAGTTTTCTTCATCAGTAATCATTACATAAAGCCTACATTCAATAAATGGTTAACATATGGGTTTCAAGGGAAGCTTAATGTTAAAATGTTTAACCATTTACATGCATCATTGAGGTGAAGGTTTTTACTACTGAAAGTCATTATTACTACTTAACTTAGTTTTAAGTTTCTACGTTCTACGGCCAAGTTCATTTATATTAAGGCGCGTCAAATGGGAGTGTAATTTTGAGTTTGGAAGACCTGGATTAGAAATGTGTAGATGGTTTTGTGGTTTTTCGGAAATCAAAGTTGCATACTTTAGTCCCCTATTTGATTATGACAAAAAGGGGAAGAAGATTTACAAAGAAGATGTGCAACTTACAGATCCTTGGTGGAATGATCCTTATTCTTTCATATATATATTAGCTTCAGGGGAAGTTCGTGCTTATTTTGGTTTTGTCATTATCAACTAGGGGAAGATTGTTGGGAATTATATTTGAGTTGATAAGACAAAACATATGAAAGATGAAGGACTTAAAAGGCAAAGGAGGAATTCTTCAAAAGATGGAAGATTTTGAAGATTCTAAAGATAAACTTAAATGATTAAAAGATTTATTAATATCTTTATTTGTTCTTATCCTTTGTAAACCTAATATCTCTAGTATATAAAGAGATATAGGTCGTATAGTTTTCTGTGTGTCAAAGATGTAAACACCAGAAAAGTGTGTGTGTGTCTAGGCGTCAAGTCCTCTAAGTGGACGCCTAGGTTAGTTGGTTTAGCCTAAGGACATTGATTTCTTGTTATTGTTTAGATAACACGTTCTACCATTGATCACGGTAGAATTGGGGCTTGTAGTAGTCATTGTATCATAGTGAAGATAATGATGAAAACCTTGTTAGAGTAACATTGTTCTTGTGCAATTTCCCGCTATGCAAATATGTTTATGTTTCTATGTTATTATTATCCTAATAAAGTTTCTAATCAAAACTGAGCTAACAACAGATCTAAGGTGCTTTAATAGATTGTTTAACCACATATTGATCTTTATTCCTGAGTGGTCTTTGGTGAGTGCAGGCACATATACGTCCGTATCTTTCCTTACTGGGATACGGCGTATTGGTCTTTCAGAATAGTAATCTGATAAAATATCTCATTTAAGATCTAAATGCACGCCTTTTTTTTTTTTCCTAACTTTTTACCAATTTACTCCAAAATTACTTTTCAATTCCTCAAATATAAATGATTAATAACAATTCTTTGCAATAAACTATACAAATGTGTTATTAACATGGGATAAATGAAGCAATAAAATAGAACGTTATGTGAATGTCATCAAATATCCCCCACTTGGAATCCTACTATGTCCTCTAAGTAGCCTTTATAAAGTTTATAAAAATTGTATCCTAAGGATATTTCCGTTAAAAATCACTTATTTGATATAATACAATACACAACTAAACACTACGAAATAAGAAGATGAAAACACTCAAATCACTCAACTAATCTATGTGGTAACATGTAACTAATTCGCTCAATTGCTTGGTCGTGATGAGTATTCTATCATAAGCTTGGCAAGGATACACATCTCCACTGCTAAAGCTAAGGAGTAACAAGTTTATAAAGACAAATATAGGTTTTTGTATGGAAAGGCATACAGTTTGATCATTATACAATCTTTCACCAGAAGTACCACTCTAACAAGGTAGCTGAAGCAGACATACACACCCGGAACGCTGGGATAGACATCTGTATTCGATCACATCCCCATTCGAATTTAACCGACGGTTAGAATGAAGAATGATATAGAGTAGGAACCTTCTAACTTTCACCAAAAGTCGTAAACCAACGAGGCAGCTAAGACATGCATACATGGCCATAACGACGGAATAGACATGCATGCTCGAACAAGTCCTCATTCGTGTAAAACCAACGGCTAATCATCAGGTGAGAGGGAAGTAAATTGTTGTTAAATAAAAATCAAGAAACAAATAGATTAAGACTTAAGATACAAGTTGCTAGACACTTATTTCCAGACCGTTACCATGATAAAGACACAACTATTTACAACGTCTTGATCATCGATCAAAAACAACAACCTAAGTTGACGTTCCTATAACGGTCAACTTCCTAATCTTCCAAAAAACTTTACATACTCTACAAGGCAAGTGGCGATATCTTCCACTTGTACAATACTTTACATCGTTGATTTTTTAGACGTATCAACGAATAATCGATCCTTCGTGTAATTCCTTTGGTAAATGCAAAACAATTATCTTCAAACTTTCTTTCTCTTTTTGTATTTTTCTCATTTTTTTGTTTTTTTTTGCTAACTAAACTTCAAATCTCAGTGTAGTTTCACCATCTTCACGATCATAATAATTCCGGATAATTCCTTCTGTAGTTCCTTCGTCTTCGGATTCACCAATAATTGTGATGGTAGTAAAATCACATGAGCTTTGACTACTAATATACATTCCCATTTGTAATGCGCAAATTTCCAACCGCACTGAAGATAGAAAACGACACAATACTCGGGAAATACAAAATTTACACTTTAAGCAACTAGCAACTGTAAATTAAACTTAATCTAATAGGGTAGGTTAAGGTGTAAAGGTGTAACGAAACAAATAGTTGGTGTAAATCCTAAAGGATTGGCTCTACGGGTTGTTCTAATGGATCATCACTCTAAAGATGAGAGTGGAAAGGGTTTAAACGGGAGGTTAACTAACTGGTGTAGTTAGTTAAAAAGCAACATGTAAAGGAGATTTGGGTGTAATCTTAAAATTTACCAATTTAAACAAGTTACTCCAATTAAATCCATAATACTCATTATTGCGGTCTCGAATAGATATATCAAGCCAAGTTCTACAACATTACCGGCACACTCATATTTTGTGGAATATGGGTAAACATTTGGAAACGGAAAGGTTAAATCCTTACAATATTCTAACAAGGGTTATTGTGTGCGGGTTATGTATCAAGTATGCTTGATTTTTTTTAATTTTGAGCATATTTTAAGCATTTTAATCATTTTAATGTGACAAATAGGAGAAGTAAACATTCTAATTCCATCCCCCTACTTGAATTATACAACGTCCTCGTTCTATATTTAAAACATTAAATACGGGAATTAAAAAGAATTAGAATGATAAACTCCCCTGATATTTACTCGGTAGATTCTCCAAGTTACGTTTATGAGCAAGATTGTGTCTAAAAAATCATCTGAATCCTAGCACGAACAGCACACACATAGAATTCCAGAAAATATGCATTCCACCAACTTCGTCGATATTTCTTTTTAAACTATGGACACAATTACTTTACGTTGCCTTTTCCTGATTACATGTTGCCTAAGTAGCGAATAGACCACTAATGCCCGAATTATCATGAACCGTCAATTGCTTAACCGACTGACTGGTTAAGTAAGCGCGAATGTTGTAAATAGATCTATTGGGACTAATTATCCCTATCCGGGTGAGTAGCGCTCACTACCCATGGGGCTCCCGATAAACGGATATATACCATGTCGGATTTTCAATAGGTGATCTTGGTCGGATACCTTTAGGGCGAGTAATTCTATTTGGCATATAATATGCTTCCTTTTAAATTGAGCTTCGGTGTCATGAGCTTAGCGCAAACGTAAATTTCTTTTTATGTGAAGTTGTATCTCCTATAACTGTCACGTGCGTACTGTGAACTTGTGGTCCACTTTTCATATTAAATTCAAACCTATGAATTCACCAACTTTATGTTGACGTTTTAGCATGTTTTTCTCAGGTGCTTAACTATGGATGTCTTTGCTTGCTGTATGGTGTTGCCATGCATTGGACCAATTTTCAAGAATTATTATTATCAATGATAACATCGTTGTCAAACTTTATAACCTTTTATTCGCTTCCGCATATTATTGTTGGGCCTATGTAAAACTTTAAATATTTTAATTAATGCAACGATGTTGGATTTTAAACGTACCCTTAGAGGTCGTTTTTTGTATCTTTTGTGATGTGTATTATGACGTCACGCCCTCGGACACGTGTTTCTGACTAGGCCCCGTTTGGGGGTGTGACAAAAACCCTATAATATCCTTCGTAAGTAAGTCCGGATCTACTTTGAGAAGGTAATTAAATTCGTTGAATGCTAAACAGAGAGGTGTCTCATAGTCAAATATATTAGTGTCGATCCTAAAGATTTTAGCAATTTCATCTTCATCATCAGAAGATTCCTCATCAGTGAGCTCTACTTCATCATCTCCTCTGATCTAGTAAATCCATAATGCTTTCATAGTATAATGATCCATTGTCTTGTAGGTGAAATTTTTTTATCCCAACCATTCAATAAATACAACATCAGACGTATCATACCCCATGTCATCATCAGCTTCATGCTCCGAATCATCATCCATTTTCGAGTTACATGGGATGTTAGCAATTTTGACTTCATAAGTGAATAAATCATTATCCATTCCGCTTAATCAACTGACTTCCTTGTTGAAAACTTCAAGTGGTGTATCGTAAGTGAGTGAAACATCTTCGAACTTAACATCCTTAATTTTCTCAAACTCTCCTTTGATAACCTTTGTCATTCTTACTGAAAAATATCCAAAAAATTATCAGTAGAACCAGCGGAGAAAGGTATATATAAAAAATTTAGGCTTTAAGTTCGAGAATGGAAAAGAACTTTATCAGATGATCGATACGCCGTATCCAATAGAAGTGGATACGCCGTATTAATCAGTTGAATGAATACGCTGTATTGGACAGAAAGTTGGATACGCCGTATCCGATGGAAGTGGATACGCCGTATTCAGCTATCGACCAGAACAGTGTATTAAGAAAAACAATTAAATACGCAAACAATTAAACACACAAATATACAAGCAAACAATTAAAGACAAATATACAAATATTACAGAATATACAAGAATATACACTAATCTAAATTACACTAATCCTAAAGGTTAGATCTAATCTAATGTTAAAAACCAAAATATCAAATAAAAATCAAGATTAATTTTCACTCCCCGACAACGGCGCCAAAAACTTGATGTGTCGTTGTGTGGTGTATATTTTATTGATTCAAGTTTTAAATTTATATTTTGCCGACTAAACCAAAAACAACACTTTAACGGGCAGTGTACCCGATCGGTAGTAGTTTCGTGGTAAGTAGGGTGTCGAACACTTGAAGCGAGGTTAAATCTATCAATTTAATTAATATCTTGGTTATCTAATCTATGTTAATTCTATTCTATTCTAAATTTATGTCAGTCCTAATTCCTAATTCTAACGGGAAAAGGGGGTTTTCAGCCTGAGAGATTGGCACGCTTTGGTTGGTAACTACAATCAATTCAAGGCACTTTAACCCACGCGAGCTAATTAACAAAAGATAAAAGAGCGGTCGAGCCAAATATAAGAAAACTGTATTAACCATTATTAATCAGATTAGAAAGTTGATTTGTTTATTAAGTGCAATGATTTCTTCTCTCAAGGTGGCATATCATTCTTAAGACTTAGGCGTTACATCATCCTAAGACCTACACATAATAATTCTGTCATAATTAAAGCATCCGCATAAAGCATCCTTATTTGCTGATTATAATCTATCTTAGGGATTAAAGCAATGGTGATCTTGTTAAACCCTAGCTCATAGAGACTTTACCCACTTACCGCTTAATGACAATTTATACACTAGTAGTCCAGTTGTCCAACTATCCAATGGAATTAGAACGTTACTTGCTGAATTATCTAGGTCACCTACTAGTTAACACGATCAAGAAAACCATTGGCAATATCCAATTAACTAGTTAAGCCTGAAGCGTATCATAGACACAAACTTAGAAGGACAATATTAGTGATCCTATTATTCTAGATGTATAAATTACTATATGAAGAGCTATCCCGGACTCTAGATCTACTTGGTCCGTGTCACTAGATCCAGTTGAATGATAGATCGAATACAAAAGCGCGTAAACAAGTATAAATTGATAAACATAAACAAGCATTCAACGATAAATCAAGAAATCGAGATAAACAATTACCAAACATTCAGATCTTCATAATAATGGCTAATACCCGAAGGTATTAGCCTTCAAACGTCATCCTAAATACAAGAGCAATAATTTAGCCAAGGTAAACTAACCGAGTTAACGAAGGATACCAAAAACTGAACAATTACTAAAGTATATGGAATTACACGTTGTCTTCTATGGAATTAATAACGCTGCTCGACCTCTTATGCTCGTTTTCTCCTCTGAAAATCAACTTTTATGGTTTAGGTATCGAGAATATGATTTAGCACACTTAAAACTTGTTTTTAAGTTTTCTATTTATAAGGTCTGGAAGTCGGTTCGATACGGCGTATCCAAGTATTAGATATGCCGTATTGGAGATTTCTTGGAGTAGGGACCACGCTTGATATCTTCCAGAATATTTTATTCATTCCATATTTCCAATACGGCATATTGGTCTTCTAGATACGGTGTATTGAGCTTTACTCTTTTGTGGTCTTTGGTGAGTGCAGGCACGGATACGCCGTATCTTCCTTGATGGATATGGCGTATTGGTCTTCAAAATAGTAATCTTCAAAATATCTTCATTTAAGCTCCATAATGCACGCCTTTTGCTAACTTTCACCAATTACTCCATAATTACTGCAATTATCAAATATAAATAATTAAGTAATAATTCTTTGCAATAACTATACAAAATAGGTTAATAACATAGGATAAATGATGCTATAAAATAGACGTTATTTGATGTCATCACTAAGACGTAACATGCACATCCATCACAAGAAGCAACACCACTAAGATCTACATTCTAGGTTTCATACACTCATAAATAAACACAATAGGAGGTTTAGCCAAGCATGTTAAATATAAAGTAAGAACAATAAATAATCATACAACAAGACATATTTAATGATTAAGTAAACCTTACTTGATTAAAACATGAGTTGGAGGAAGTACAAAGGGTTATTAGGCCCTAAAATTGTCCCTAATAGCTGCTAAACGAACTAGGGTTCGTACACTCTTTTTATTCTAAAGTTACACACTCAAAACCCTAAATTCGGGTTTGTATATATAGGAAAATCGCTGTGACGGTGTCACGTTTTAGTCGTGACGCCATCATGATAGAGAATATTCTAGATAATGGGCTGGGTCATGTACTCTGACGCCGTCGTGAGATCCAGTGACGCCATCTTGGTCTTCGTTGTGACGGCGTCAGGTTTTATTGGTGACGCCGTCTCCAGTTGCTGAAAATATTATCTTGAGTGATGTTGGTGTAGGTCCGTAGTCTTGTCTGTAGTCTTCCAAATGCAAAATACCTGAAAAGGAACGATTAAGTACCTATTTTAGGCATAAATGTACGATTTAGGGGGTTAAATGACCCCGGAAAGTGTATAAAATGACACCTCATCAACACCTAAACCATATAAACCAAAGATTCCATATCCTCAATGCCTCAGAAAGAGAAAATGGATGCTCAATATGGAAAATTCCTCAACATTATTCGATCCATTCGAATCAGTGTTCCTCTTGTCGATGTTTTAGCAGGAATGCCAAACTATGGCAAATTTATTAAAGAAATCGTTAGCAATAAGCAAAAGCTTGAACAAATTTCAGCCGCTTTCTTTAGCGATGAATGTTTTGCTTCAATCTAAAACAAAGTTCCACCAAAACTTGGAGACCCAGGAAGTTTCCTCATTCCATGTAACTTCAACAAAGCTTTCTCATGTGATGCTTTAGCCGATCTTGGTGCTAGCATTAATCTCATGCCGTATTCTCTATATGCAAAATTATCTCTCAAAACTCTTAAACCTACTAAAATGAGCGTAAGATTAGCCGACAAATCATTCCAATACCCCGTTGAAATAGCTAAAAATATGCTCGTTGAAGTTGGCAAATTCACCTTTCCCATAGATTTTGTTGTTCTCGAAATGGAAGAAGACAGTAAAGTTCCTCAAATCTTAGGGAGACCTTTCCTTCATACTGCCGATGCAGTAATTCGAGTTAAGCGAAAACAACTCAATCTTGGAGTTGGAACCGAACATATGACTTTTCATATGGATTCTGCGATGAAACACTCCTATTCAAACGATGATACATGTTTTAGTATTGACGTTATCGATGAAATCTCAGAAGAATATTTTGATGCTCTTCTCGATGAAGGTAGTAAAATCCTTCATTAAATCAAAGGAGCCATCCTCGAAGAAAAATTCTTTGCTGAATTTGATAAATTCATTGCTATGATTGCCGAAGAAAATTCTGAACCCGAATTTGATACCGAATAACCGCCATTCAAAAAAATCACCTTTAACACCGATTATAAGATCAAGACATCTCTTGAAGAACCTCCTACGGATCTTGAACTCAACCCTCTTCCTGATAACTTGGAAAATGCATTCTAGGAAGAACCCTCTTTTCTTCCTGTAATCATATCATCTCAGCTTTTTGAAGAAAACAAAAACAAACTGGTTTCTGTCCTTAAGAACCACAAACAAGCATTTACTTGGAAAACCACAGACATTCCTGGAATCTGTCCGTCTATTTGTAAACATAAAATTTAACTTCTGTAAGACAAAAAGCTAGTAGTTCAAAAACAAAGACGATTAAACCCGACTATGCAAGAAGTTGTTAAAAAGGAAATCGTTAAACTTCTTGACATCGGTATCATTTATCCAATCGCCGATAGCCCTTAGGTAAGTCCCATCCACTATGTACCCAAAAAAGGTGGTATCATAGTTGTTACCAACGAAAAATATGAACTTGTCCCAACAAGAACTGTTACAGGTTGATGAGTATGCATCGATTATCGTAAACTCAATAAAGCAACCGCAAAGGACCATTTTCCTTTGCTATTCATTGATCAAATGTTAGAAAGACTTGTAGGAAATAAATACTTATGTTTCCTCGATGGTTTTTCCAGATATTTTCAAATACCAATCGATCTTATGGATCAAGAAAAAACAACATTCACTTGCCCCTTTGAAACATACTCTTACAGGCGGAATGCCTTTCGGTTTATGTAATGCTCCCGCTACTTTACAAAGGTGCATGTTAGTTATCTTTCATGATATGATTGAAGAATTTGTCGAAGTATTCATGGACGATTTCTCTGTCTTTGGAAATTCTTTCGATAATTGCCTAAATAACCTCGATAAAATGCTTCAACGTTGCAAAGATGCAAATCTTGTCCTTAACTAGAAAAAGTGTCACTTTATGGTTAAAGAATGAATAGTGCTTAGACACAAAGTGTCCTGTACAGGCCTTGAAGTTGACAAAGCCAAAATTGACATAATCTCTAAACTTTCACCCCTACTAATGTCAAAGGCATTAGAAGTTTTCTAGGACATGCCGATTTCTACCGACGTTTCATTAAAGACTTCTCAAAAATTGCCCGTCCTCTAACTAAGTTACTTGAAAAGGATACTCTATTCGAATTCAATGACGAATGTCACAAAGCATTCAATTCATTAAAAGAAAAACTCACATGTACTCTTGTGATCGTGAGCCCACACCATAATCTTTTGTTTGAGCTTATGTGTTATGTAAGCGATTTCGCAATTGGAGCAGTCTTAGGTCAAAAAGATGGAAAACACTTTCACCCCATCTATGTTGCAAGCAAAACCCTCAATGCATCTCAGTAAAAATATATTGTTACTGAAAAGGAACTGATGGATATAGTTTTCGCATTTGACAAATTCTGACCCTATCTGATATTATCCAAAACCATTGTTTACACTGATCACTCAGCTTTAAGACACTTATTCAAAAAACAAGATGCTAAGCCACGTCTTATACATTGGATTCTGCTTTTACAAGAATTCGATATAGAAATTAAAGATAAGAAAGGTATAGAAAACGTTGCCACCGACCATTTATCTCGGATTGAAAATGATGAGAAAAGTGATGATAGTGATGTCGACGATAACTTTCCTGCAGAAACTCTTATGGAAATAACCACTAAAGATACACCTTGGTTCCCAGACTTTGCAAACTATTTGGTGGGTGAAGTTATACCTAAAGTGATGACGTACCAACAGAAGAAAAAATTCTTCTCCGACCTAAAAAACTAATTTTGGGAAGACCCTTACCTTTTCAAAGTATGTTCAGACGGTATGATTAGACGCCGTGTCTCAGGACCAGAAACTCGTACCATTCTAGATCAATGTCACCATGGACCAACCGGTGGACATTATGGACCAAACACCATAGCTAAAGAAGTCCTAGACTCAGGCTTTTACTGGCCAACTGTAACATTCTGGATTTAAGGTCACTATTTATCCCGAACTTCATTTCTATTTTTTTTATTTTTAAGTAAAGTTATAAATTTTACTTTTACACGATTTAGTAAAATTTCCCGTTTACTAGCTTTAAGTGAGCCGTATTTAGGAATTTATTCCGCCTTCGTGACTTAAGTGATTTAATATTCCCGTGTTAATTCCCCGATGGTTATAATTTTCACTCTTGGCATTTTCTGTTTTGTTTCGCGTTTACGTAAATTCTTGCTTAAACCTCACGTTTTATATTTAGCTTTACCTTTACTTAACTAATACTTACCCTACACTTTAAATAAATGTTATAACAATAATAAAAAAAATATAATTTTGATACAAAAGGCCTAGGGGGCCCAGTTTTGGTTACCAACACACACAAACACATTTACACTTTCTATAAAAACATCATATCACTCTCATCTCCCCATACATGCAAACCACCTATCTTCTCAAAATTCTCTCCTCCTTCCTCTTGGTTGTTTGATGACCGTACTAGCACCTGACACAACCATCACCTCATAAATTGTTTCTAGTATTTATAACAAATCAACCATCTTGTTGTCCTCAAAAAGTTTTAAGTGGTGAAGAGAAGTCTAGGGTTTCTTTTTGGTTCCTTTCTTGGTGATTCTTGAAGCAAGTTAATTGGGGTTTTATAAGGGAAATTATTACCATTATTTAGGAGTATTAGTGGCATTTTAATTGGTGATTTTGGGAGTCTGGTGGTTCAAACCAGCCAACAAACACAATAGGAGTGTTTGTGTTTTGATTTCCTTGTCTAAATCATAATCTTGTAAGGTTATTTCTTTATCCTTGATTTTTCCTTTGATTTTGATGCATGCAATTAAATGTTTGATCTCTAGAAATGCATGTATTTGATGACCATGAGGATGTGTGACAAATGTTATGGAATTGCATGCGGGTTGATGATGATTAAAATGATGTTTAGATGAGTTTTAGAGAAAATAATTAAGGTTGTTTTAGATCAGTAGCAAAAACGTATGTTTTCTCAAATATTTTTGGCCTAGAGCCTGAGATTAAATTATATGGTTGAATATATATAGGCATTAGCATCATGGCTTTGTTAGATGCTAAACATTTCTTCCGTATGAGGGAAGTTATGGTTCAAAAATAAGAAAATAGGTCAAGTCTGGACCTTTGATTAGAAAACATGTTAATCTCCAGGTTTTTAACTAAAAGTTTGAGTTTTAAAGCATGGGTCAGTACTATACATCTTAGGGAAGCTCCATCATTTTTCCTCACATCCATTGCTATTATAGATTAAGATTTATGGTCTTTTCCGTAAAGAGTAGGAATTTAGTCAACTTTTTGTTTTGACTTACGATTAGTAAAAATCCATTTCCTGTAGATTGGTAAATGGTTTGATTGATTGGCTTAAAGTTTTGAAAACTAGACTATTGATTTCCAAGAGTGAAATCCATGTATTTGTACCATTTATAGATTAGGAGATACAACTCCATGAACATGAGTCAATTCCAGAGTTTCAGTTTTTACGTCTTGGCTAAAAATTGTAAATGCATAGTTAACCATATTTAAAATTGGAATTAGATGGCGAAACTTGGTAGATGCTTAATTACATATAAGATCAGGTCACACACCAATTTGAGAGTAAAAATACCATAGTTAAGTCTAGGTGCAATGTTGTGCATATCTTAGAAACATATCTTATACTCGTCAAACTATTCTTACATATTGTTTTACTTATATACCATACTAAGTCGCGTCACATCCTATAGGTTGTCGGTGATTGTTGGTGGCCTCTCTTGATACATATATTCAGCTTCTCGATCCTTGTCGCTTATTCGACTTACGGTGAGTTCATAGCCTCGCCTTTCAAATATTTTTCTTAAACCCCGCGAGGGAGATACATGCTAGTTTTCTAAAATGAACACAAGTAGTTTTCTTGTATGCTTGGACCCGATTATATGAGGTATGTTGCTTGAGTAGCTTTACGTCAAAAGACCCCAATCGTGAGCCGTTAACTACCTATGATGGGTAGCCGCTTGCACAATAAATAGCGCTATGGGTTAAGCAGCCCGGTTCGGTTTTTGGGCTTTGGATCCGTTTGTGAGCAGTCCCAATGTACGGACCTATTGTGTCGAGATTTTTAGTAGGTATATGACGTAATACCTAACCTTGGGGGCAAATGATGAATATTGTTGGTATATGATTATGATTATCTTAATTATGCGGAATGGGATCGGTGGCACGAGCTCAATGCAACTGTTGGTTAATAGCTTGTCTGGCCCACAAGTTTATATGATGCTTATGAATATTATAATGCTTGTGTTCAACTCTTTATCACTCATAAAACCTATGAATTCACTCAACTTTGTGTTGACTTTTTAGCATGTCTATCTCAAGTAATTGAAGTCCGGAGGCTTGGAAGCAATAAAAAGGAGGATTTGCGCCAGATTTTGTTTATCAAATATTAAAAATTGTCTCCTTTGCTCAAAAATAAGTTTGGATGTAATGGATAACTTTTTATGTTTCTTTTGGGTAACGTTCATGGGACATCTTATTGAAACTTAATTTAGTAATATGATGAATGTTGATTTTAAAACGTCTCTTTTTGAGTCGTTCTTTATATTCTTGTGACTATTGTGCTATGAATTAACACCCAAATATTGGTTCCGATGCGAGTAAATTTGAGGGTGTTAAAGATTGGTATCAAGAGCCATAAGTTATAGAGAACTAGGTCGTTTTCAAAACCTAAACTATAACTTTATTTTCCAATTTTAGCGCGTAAACTCCTCGAGATGCCGGCCAAGTCTTTCTTGCAATTACGTTTCTAGCATTATATATTGCGGGTGTATTATCACTAAGTATTTATTAATAAATACTATGATATATATATCGAGATATATATTGATTATTAAACTTTACATATTAATGTTTTCATCATACTTTAAAATTCTCATATCTAATTAATGTATTGCATACATTCATATATTTTGCATACATTCTTACTTTAGATAAATTTTATTAAATATGGCGACCTTATATATATTCATCGTATTAATAGATTATCATGGCGAACCTACCTCCTCCAAATAACGATCCGAACGAACTTATTCCTGATCAAGCTCCTGCTGCTCCTGTTAGGTTTACTCCCTAATGGATAGGTTGGCAGAACCCGAACAACAATAATGGATGGTTGGATGAAGATGATGATGAGGAGCCAGAAGAAGATGAGGCGGAGCCAGAAGAAGATGAGGCAGATGAAGATAATGATAAGGAACCAGAAGAAGATGAGGCGGATGAAGATAATGATGAGGAGATGGAAGAAGAGGAGGATGAGGAAGAAGAAGAGATTGTTGCTGAAGACGAGGCTGATATCATCTACCCCTATGATGAGGCAGACCCAAATAACCGACCTCCTCCTGCTTCGAATGACGAGTCTGAGTTTGCTCCTTCTGTTATCCCTGTGTTTGATGCTGAGAATAGGCCAGTACCACCTATCATCCATTTTAGTAGTACTTATGAGATGGGCGAGAGTTCTTCTACTCGAGAGATCTTAAAGGACATCGGTGAGGTCTATCCACTTGGTCCTGTGCCCCCTACTATCGGTACTGCTATAAGGCGCATTAGGAAGTTCAATGAGCAAATGCGTAAGCGAGCTGAGGTTGACGAGAGGATTGTGAAGAAGATCGACAGGAGTGACCTTCATATCTGGATGGTTAGTCATGATGCTATGAGTTTGGATGGTGCTGTAAGGGAATGTCAGGCTGATGTCTCCAACGTGATTAGTATGATGGAGAGTATGAGTTTGGAGTTTGATAGAGTGCGCAAGGAGAGTCGTCGAGCTTTGGAATTGGTTGAGTGGGAGGCTGGAGTTCGAGAGCAATACCTCCCGAAGTTCCGACTTAGAGGAGGATTTGTTGAGATATCTACCCGCTCATTCCTTGGTCCTTTCACGGACAACCCTTACCTCCAGGCTAGAAATGCTGCCATGGCGGATGAGGATGTTGAGGACGATGATATTGACGATGAAGATGATATGGATGATGATGCCGCTAACCCAAGTGACCCATAATCTTTTGAGCCGCGTAGATCTCCACGTGGCTTCCAGTAGTTTAGTCCCATTAGTTGTGACAACCGTGATTTGAGCAGGTTAGTTTAAACCTTTAGAAGTGGCTAAGAGTTCATTTTTATGTGTGTAAGTGCTGTGTTATGTGAATTTATATGGGCTAAGTGAGTTAATTATGTGCTTGATATCATTTTGAGGTGTATGGGCATCTCATTTTGAGTTTGTTTGAGTTTGGTGTTAAGTATTCCATTTGTTCACGTGTGATGATAATGGATATGAAAGACGCGTGCATGCGTTGCTACGTCAATACTTGGTTTTAAGGAATTACGCGTTTTATAGGAAGTGTGTGCTAGGGGAAAGGAATGGATGCGGTTGAATATGGAAGTTGGTAGTAACTTTCTATATATAGAAAAAAGTGAATTTGGAAATGAAAGTTTTTTTAGAAAGTAGTTTATAAGCAAAATGGTTTACCAAATTAGCTTAGGTTTTTATAAAAACTTAAGTATTGAAGGTATTAATTTAAGTATAAAAGATAAAAAATCTTTTTTTTTATCCTGTATAATAAATACGAATTTTAGGGGAAAAAGGACTAATAAAAGGAAATAAAAGCATCATTAAACTAGGACTCTAATAAGAATTTATCAAGGATTATTCTCTAGGGTGTATAAATCCCAAAAAAAAATCCCAACCCCCTATTGCTTAGTTCGCGATCCAAGAGAAAAGAAGGGAGAGGATTTCGGGTTTTGATTTTTGTGAAGGAAACAAGCTCTAAGGTATGTTTAGTTTTTCTTAATTAGTTTAATCATTGATTTAATTCATGTAACACGAGTTATGGTAGATCTATGGTTTCATAATATTCTGTAAATTAAATTTTATAATCCAATTAGGGTTCTTAGTAATCAATTACGTGCGATTTGTGTAATCGTTAGTGTTTACATCGCTGTTCGAACTGGATTTAGGTTTGAGCAAAATTTACGGGCTGTGTGTTTCGTGAATTCTAGAGGTTAGAAGCATGAACTAATATGATTCCGGTGCCTATGATGAATCTCAGTGAGTCTAGTTTCCATAACATCCGGCCTCGAAAGTTTTTAAGATCGGTTGATTACAAGAAAGGTTGTCAAAGCAGTAAATTCGGGTCAGATTTAGGTCAGATTACGAGGTGTAAAACCCCCACGTAAATTCGATTTCGGATTATCCAACCTATAGGAGTTTATTTCTATGTTTCTATTAAAAATCCCCCAAAGGAGAGGTTCTGATTTGGAGTCTAAGTATGGTTTTTAGGTCCAAACTTTTTAGTATTTGTTCAGATCCGAAACTAAGTAGTTAAAAGTTTGATTTTATTTGGGGCACTTAAGTGGGGATATAAATTAGTGGAAAAATCGTGGAGATAGTAAAATCATAATATTGAATGCTTGATTTTTGGTAAAATTTATAAAGGTCAGTAGGTGTGGTTTAGAAAATGGTATAGTGACACTAAAATTATGCATTTTTTGGGTAAATTATTGAACATTGAAAAAGTATGTAAACGAATTAGTAAATGTTGGGCATGGTGTTGGGGTGACCCATGAGGGTAAATAAACACCTTAGACATCCATCATATGATTGTTGCATGGGCATAAGCATTTTGTCTTAGTCGCGTGTAACTTGCATTTGTTTGATTTTATAGTTTTGTGGAAGAAGTTTAGAAATTGCTTAAGCATCAGGTGAGTTTTATAGCCCCTTTTTCTTATGTTTTCTTGGGGTGAAAATGATGCTATGAGTTTAAATGTTTTAGTTACTGTGATAATGTGTTTTAAATGAGGCATGGGCTATACGAGACTATTGTATGTTATCTGCTACTTGCTAATATGATATGGATTGTTGTGCTTGAGCGTGACCGTATCAAGGCATTGATGGATTGTTAGAAGTGAGCGTAATCGTCTCATTGTTGTGGATTGTTAATAGTGAGCGTGATTGTCTCATTGTTGTGGATTGTTAATAGTGAGCGTGATCATCTCATTATTGTGGATTGTTAATAGTGAGCGTGATCGGCTCATTGTTGTGGATTGTTAATAGTGAGCGTGATCGTCTCATTGTTGTTGATACGGATATGTTTATGATGTTTGAGCATGAGCGTCTCAGTGTGGGTTGATGTGATTGCATGTTAGCTTGTATAATAGTTCGTTGTATGTTCTGCTATGCTATGTTTTATTTATCTTAGTGATTTCAAAGCGAGTTATTAGCGTGTCTTAAACCTATGACTCTCACCAACATTATGTTGACGTTTAATCATCATTTTAGGTGAACATCATGGGGATAAGATAGAGAGAAGTGGCTAGAAAGAGACCTTAAGATGTCATGGAGTTTATTGCTTTTATGTCTTGAATATTGCATTGTTTGAATTATGGATACTTGTTGCATGTCTTTCTATTAGCGAGAACTTTTGTTTCATCAATAAAGATGCCTTTTGGATTTGGATTAGTTTTATGGGTATTCTTATGACACTTTGTGTTTATACTTTGCTTATTTATTGCATGTGGAATTCTCTTTATAGAAGCCATTGTGTTGTGATGATATCTATGATGTTACACCTCGTGTTTTCGCCTTGGCGGGGTGTGACAGATTGGTATCAGAGCCTTTGGTTATAGAGAAGTAGGCGGTTGAGCCTAGACTATAACCTAGGGGTCCTTCATGTAGATGCATTTAGGCCTTAAGTGTTTAATGCTATAACTGCTATGCCTCCCCTCTATTTTTGCATAGCTTATATATCTCGTATTTTGCTAAGTTGTCATTTTAGTTATTTTGCCTACCATTATCTGATATGATATGTATTACTTTCTTAGTATTTTAGCTATGTTTTTCCCCACCTGTAAGAAGTCTCGTTGGGGAACTGTTTTCTCAACTGGACTTAAGCGTTATAAGGAGCCTCTTATGGAACCGAATGAGATAGGATAGTTGATCATTTGTCGGATGCATGTAATAGGGCTGGACCCGCGGAGTCGGGTGATTCTTGCGGAGGCAAAGTCAAACCCAAACGAAGCCCAGCATATGTTTATCCCGTCTTTCACCTCGTCATGTTGTTATTGATTATTTCTTTTGGATATTTCGTATTTTGGAAGTCGTTGCGAGACTTTTACTCTTTTATGTCATTTCAATTTCAATTTGGTATAAGTAAGTAGTTATTTGATGGAGCATCTTTTATGTGTTAAGTTGGAGTGGTTTAAGATGTGCAATGTGGTATATGTGCTTATATATGAATTATGTTTGAAATGGGTAATCTTAGAAGTAAGTACACGTGTGAAAGGAGGCACTTATAATTATGGTGGCCAACATAATTATAAAGGCATCACACACGTAGACTTGTGACCTTGATTGCATTTATTTGTGTTTGGTTGTAAGATGGTAGTGTAATATGTTTTTTTATTGATATGTGTATTCATGATAAGGATGGTGGTATGGGTAGAGAATTATTCTCTTACCCTAATTAGAGGATATGTTAAGTTTAGTTATATAGATAGTAAGTTTACTCTTTTCTAGTTTATTGCGGGTACCTAGTATTGCTTTCTATAGAGGTTGTCGTTTGCTTGGTTGTTTAATCGGATTCCTAAGTCTAAGCTTAGCATCCGGCTAATTATCTAGAGAGAGAAAGTGAGGTTTCTAGTGAGAGAAAATGCAATAGCATGAAATGTGATAAAAAGAACAACCATCCCCTTCCCATGGCTAGAAAGGGGTTTATATATAAGTGTTTGTAAGCTTTATGGGCTTGGGTAAGGGCTTACACTTGGGTAAAAGACCCGGCCTAATACCGAGAGCCATACGCTTACTTTCTAACTACGAGCTATGCTATGCTAAACGATACACGGGGGTGACCGAGTCTTTTTCATAATCCTAACAGTTATTTTGGATAAGACCTTACATTTTCTTTTGGGTACGTAACGTCTTGCATGAGTTTTCTTGTACGAGTTCGTTTAATTTTATTTTGAGTATATGGTTTCTGGTATTTTCTTTCGTTTTCAAACAATAGAATTGTGTTAGTGTTTGAGAAAAACTGTGTTTAAAATGATCTTTGTAAAAAGAATATGTTTAAATAGTCTATACAAATAGGATATAAAATTTTTTAATTGGTTTAATAAATTTTATTTTATTATAAAAAGCTGGTTTAAAGTGATTCATAGTGGTATGGTACGATATACCATTAGATAACCATCTCTAGATTTTTTTTATGACAACCAAAATGAATTTTATAAAGATTAAATTTAAGACAATTTTATTTATTATTTAAAACGATTTTTATACTTAAAGTGACTTTCTTAATTTAAATTGATTTTTATAAAAAAATTATTTAATTTGATCTTTCGAGTAATGTCGATAATTGGTATAAGAAATTCCGTCTTTCGTATTGATATTTTTTTTATGTGTTCATTTATCATGGTACGTCTGTTGATTTCTTTCGTTGCGTTTTTGCTCGGTGCATACACGTATCCTTTCTTTCAAAGTATTATTATGTCATTTGATCCACATCTATTTGCATATGTGGAATCTCCTATATGCATTCTAGCCTTTGACTTGATATTCGTTTGTTATTTTATTTGATTGTTCGTAGCCCTTGGAGTTTGTTGATACCGTTGAGTAGTGGAAGCTTTGATGTGCTTGTGGGAATGGACTGGTTGTCCAAGAGGAAGTTTGGGATAGTATGTCATGGGAAGGTGGTTAGGATACCGTTGAAAGGTGATGAGATACTTTGGGTTCATGGTGAACGTACTCAAGGAGTCGTGAAAACCTTAATGAACACTAAGGTAGGTGAATCGAAATTGAGTGATATTTCCATCGTACGAGATTTATTGATGTGTTTCCGAAAGATTTGTCGATGACCTCCGCAATGACAAGTTGAGTTCCGCGTAAGACTTAGTTCCTGGAGCGACACCAGTCGCGAAGTCTCCATATCGTCTAGCATCTTTGGAAATGCAAGAATTGTCTGAACAACTTCCAGAGTTGCAAGACGAAGGTTTCATACGACCTAGTCATTTTCCGTGAGGAGCACCAGTGTTGTTTGTTAAGAAGAGGAGCATGGAGTTTATTTAAAGTTAGAGTTAGAATTACCGAGGAAGGAGAAGTTGTATGCTAAGGTTACTAGAGTGAGGCAGTAAAGAATTAGGAAGTACCTATGACATCATCCGAGATATGATTATTCTTAAGATTGGCAGGTTACTTACATATGTTTCATCGTAAACTTTTGTAAGATTAGTAAACCCCTTACTTCCCTAACTGAGAGGAATCAAAAGTATGAGTGGGGCGCAGAACGAGAAGAGGCTTTCTAAACTTTGAAGAATGATTTGTGTGACGCTTTGATTAATCGAATGTAGTGGTTGATGCGTTGAGTAGAAAGGAAGAGTGAAACTAAGACGAGTAAGAGCAATGTCCATGACTATCCAGTCAAGTGTTAAGGACAAGATATTGGCTACTCCAAGTGAGACATCCAAGGTAGAGAACGCGCCAGCAGAAATGCTGCGTGACCTAGACCAACAAATAGAAAAGAGGGCAGATGATGGTTAGTACCTTGTGGATTAAATTGTATAATGAGTATGAGTACAAAATTCACTACCATCCAGGTAAGGCAAATGTGGTGACTGATGCGTTAAGTAGGAAGGAACGAGTGAAACCTAGACGTGTTTGAGCGATGGCTATGACTATTCAGTATGGAGTAAGAGGAATGATACTGACATCCTAAAGTGAGGCGTTCAAGCAAGAGAACGTACTCGCAGAAATACTACATGGTTTAGATCAACAGGTGGAAAGAAAAGGAGACTAGAGTTTGTATTTTATGGATCGTATTTAGGTTCCATTGGTAGGAAGTGAAATGGACGAGGCCCATGCATCAAGGTACTTGGTACTTCCGGGAGCGGATAAGAAGTACTATAACCTTGGAGACATGTATTGGTGGCCATGAATAGAGAAGGATTAGCTATCTATGTTAGCAAATTTCGGACTTGTTTAAGAGGTGAAGACTGCAATGTCAAAGACTTTTAGCTTGCTGCAACAGCCTGAGATACTTGAGTGAAAATGAGATAGAACCACCATGATTTTTATCACTAAATTTCCAAGATCAAAGTAACGAGTATGATGTGATTTGGGTGATGGTCGATAGACTGACCAAGTTAGCTCATTTTCTAGCTATACAAGAAGATTTCAAGATGTGAAGTTGGCAAAGATTTATATTGATGAGATAATGGCAAGGAATGGAATTCTGGTGATGATCAACTCAGATTGAGATGGATGATTTACCTCATGGTTTTGGCAGACGCTACAAAAAGTGTTAGAGACACGATTGGATTTGAGTACTGCTTAGCATCCTCAAGCGGATGGACAAAGTGAACATATGATTTAAACTTTAAAGGATATAATAAGGGCATGTGTTATCGATTTTGGTGATAGTTATCAATTAAGCATTCGGTGTGCTCTGTTTGAAGCATTGCATGAAAGGAAGTATAGGTCGCCTGTTTTATGGGCTGAGGTTGGGGAAAGTAGTTTGATTTGACCTGAGTTGGTTCAAGAGACGACTGATAAAGTAGTGTTGATAAAAGAGAAGCTTAAAGCGGCAAGAGACCGTCAAAAGACCTGTGCTATAAGTATCGCCTTGGAAAGGTGTAATTCGCTTTGGGAAAAAGGGTAAGTTAGCACCGAGGTATGCAAGGCCATTTGAGATTCTTGAAAGAATTGGTCATGTAGTGTATCGGTTGAGATTGCCTGGAAATTGACATCAAAGAAGGTTTAAAAGTTAAAGCCTATGAAATTTCTGTTGTCAAAGAGAAACACGATGAGTTAGTCAATCAGAGTCTTTTAACAAAGTCACACTACAAAGGTCTTGTCAAGGAGAAAACAAAGGTAATAACGGATTTGAAGCTTAAGGAAGAAAAATATATTGACAAAATGATTTCAATGGAAAACCAGTTAAAGTTTTTGAATGAAATTGTTTACAAACGGAGTCAATCAATCTAAACTGTTAGAGATACGAAAATCCGTCTAACAAAGAAGTTTCGGTCACTCGAAGATTCAAGACTAAAGCTAGCTCGTTAGTTAACGTTTAATAGTGTAATCGGGCCAAATTTGTGTAAAGCCCAAAGAAAGCCCAAGGCTTTCCCTAGGCCGGCCCACCTTAGCCCACGTTTGTAAGGCTATATAAGCCTTTTTCCTTTTCATTTTAGGAGAGACTTTACACACAGTAAAGAAACTCTGTCAAGATTAGGTTAGCCACCAAAAGTATTGTTTCTTCATTCATTATCAATAAAAAGTCTTTTAATGTTTAATCTTTGTGTTTTTGATCACGTGTTCTACCATGGAATGATCTAGGGATCCTACAATTGGTATCAAGAGCCAAAAGTGATTGTTAGTTTGTGATCAGAATCGAATTCATAAAAAACGTGATTGTTTGTTTTTGTTTTTTTTAAACCGAATATCAAAAAAGAGGGTGTGCTTTGATTTATTTTGGTTCGAATATAAAAAAAATAAAGCAGAAAAGCAAGAAGAAGAATTTTTCTTCGTTGCGTTTTGAGGATCTTCATGTTGCGTTTTGAGGATCTTCATGTTGCGTTTTGAGGATTTTCATGTTGCGTTTTGAGCTTACAGGTTGCGTTTTGAAGACTACTCTTGCGTTTTGACTAAACGTTACGCTGGCAAATTTTTTTATCCATTGCGTTTTGATCAAGGCATTGCGTTTTGAGCACCAAAGTATTGCGTTTTGATCAAGGCATTGCGTTTTGATCAAGGTATTGCGTTTTGATATACAGGTTGCGTTTTGACGATTCCCATTGCGTTTTGACCACAAGTGTCATTGCGTTTTGACAACTCCATTGCATTTTGACAAACCTCTGTTGCGTTTTGACAATCCATTGTGTTTTGACAAACCTTTGTTGCGTTTTGACAATCCATTGCGTTTTGACAAACCTTTGTTGCGTTTTGACAATCCATTGCGTTTTGACAAACCTTTGTTGCGTTTTGACAATCCATTGCGTTTTGACAAACCTTTGTTGCGTTTTGACAATTCATTGCGTTTTGACATCAAGCTAAGTTGCGTTTTGCCGCAAAAATAATTTTTGTGTTGGATTGTTCCGAAATTTTTATACCAGCTCGGAAACGGCCCAACGGTCAAGACTCTTTCTCTTTGAGCAAGAGCCCTGTCATTTTTTGGCCATTCGGAGTCATTTAAGCCCTCAAAACAGCATTTTATTGTTTCAAATTTACCCGAAAATCATAAACTTCAAACCAAATCACCAATCAACAATCACTTAAGAATGGATCCGAACAAAAATTTGCCTGCAAACTTGTCCACCAGGCTGTAAGAAACACAAATGTGATTAAACCATGCATGTATCGAATTGCAAGTAGTACAACACAAACTAGAGCACCATAGTTGACTTGGACTTCTAGGAATACTAATCCTCGCGTGTCTACATCTATAGGAGTAGCTCACAGAACTGATGTTAGCAGACCACAGCCTAGGGGCAATCAAATGAAAGATAAGGTCCTGCCAAACAATAGTCAAGTGAAGTGTTAATAAGACTAAGTAAAGAATCACCCAAGGATTTATCGTATTTCTAATTCAAACAAATCCTTTAACTGCTAGTAATGACAATTTAAATTCTCGTCACAAGGCATGAATGGATTGTTAGTAGTGAGCGTGATCGTCTCATTGTTGTGGATTGTTGATAGTGAGTGTGATCATCTCGTTTATGTGGATTGAGATACGTTTAGTTTCTATGTTTGTGATCATTGAGCGTGAACGTCTCAATGTGGATTGATATGATTGCATGTTAGTTTGTATGATAGTTCGTTGTATGTCCTGCTATGCTATGTTTTATTTATCACAATGATTTCAAAGCGAGTTATTGGCGTGTCTTAAACCTATGACTCTCACCAACATTATGTTGACGTTTAAGCATCATTCTCAGGTGAGCATCATGGGGATAAGATAGAGAGAAGTGGCTAGAAAGAGACCATATGATGTCATGGAGTTTATTGCTTTTATGTCTTGAATATTGCATTGTTTGAATTATGGATACTTGTTGCATGTCTTTCTATTGGCGAGAACTTTCGTTTCATCAATAAAGACGCCTTTTAGATTTGGATTAGTTTTATGGGTATTGATATGACGCTTTGTGTCTATACTTTGCTTATTTATTGCATGTGGAATTCTCTTTATAGACGCCATTGTGTTGTGATGATATCCATGATGTTACGCCTTGCGTTTCCGCCTTGGCGGGGTGTGACATTAGTAGTTCATTTTATTTTGATCATGTAGTTACACAACAGGCCTATCGGTTAGTTGATCTAGTACTTGTGTTTGTAATGACCTAGGTCATGTTTAGGTCACGTTTTGTAAAACACTACAACCTTGTACTAATTTTGGGTGCTTAATGACTATGGCTACTTTGATCTTTATTTACTGTGTTGTGGTTGCTTATATGATTGCCTAATTGTTCACTCGCTTGATTGTTGCTAATATGATAATTTGATTATTCCTGCAAGTTATAATTATACCAACGGTATGATTACTTACTCTCTTCTTTTCTTGTGTCGTGATAGAATCATGCCTCCTAAGCAAAGGTCGCAAGCTTCCATTGCTAAATTAGTTGTCGATGAAGTGGCTAAAGCTTTGACTGCCGACCGTGCCACTAGAAACACTACGGGTGCTGGAGGACCTGGCAACGTTGGAGGTGCAGGTAATGTAGGAGGTCCCGAGAGAGCACAACCGGCCAAGGATTGTACTTTTTCAAGTTTCATGAAGTGTGGTCCCACTCAATTCCATGGTAAAGAAGGAGCTATTGAACTTTGCCGTTGGTTTGAAAAGATTGAATGCACTTTTGGGATTAGTGAATGCGCTGAGAGAAACAAAGTCAAGTTTGCTGCTGCTACCCTTTAAGGTAGAGCTTTAACCTGGTGGAACACCCAAATCGCCACCCTCGGTTTAGCAGTGGCGAACAGAAAATATTGGGATGATTTGAAAAATATGATGTTAGAAGAGTTATGTCCTGAAGAAGAAATATCAAGAATGGAGGATGAATTGAGGCACTTGAGGTTAAAGGACCATGACATAGCCGCTTATACCAACCAATTCAACGAATTGGTCTTACTATGTCCCAATGTTGTTCCATCTACCAAAAATAAAATTGGTCATTATATCAAAGGGTTGCCATCATACATCCAGGGTTAGACCTATTCCTCTAAGCCAATTACCTTAAATGAAGCTGTAAGGATGGCACATGATCTTATGGAGCATAAAATTCAGGGTTAGAATGAAAGAAATGCTGAGCAAAACAAGAGGAAATGGGAAGGTGGAAATCAAGGAAATAATCATGGTAACCACAATAACAAACAGGGAGACTACCGTGACAACCGCTGTCACAATCAAAACAATAATCGAAGAAATGGAGGTGCTAGGGCCATGACTTAGCTCAAAATGAAATTGTGAACCAAGCAGGGCACGCCCCAAAGTGCGATAGGTGTAATATGTTTCATTTTGGAAATTGCCTAGTGACTTGCCATAACTGTCATAGAGGGGGTGTAGCCACTGGTTCTAATACCGAACCAATTAAAGCTTGTTACAAGTGTGGAGACCCGAATCACCTCGCCAATAGTGATTTGTGCCCCGAGAGGAAGAAGCAAGGTGGTAGGAATGCAATTGGCCATGTTTATGCCGTGAGAGATGCCGAACAAGCCCAAGGCCCAAATGTGGTGACCGGTACATTTCTGCTCAATAATCGTTACTTTAGCATGTTGTTTGATTCGGGGTTGGATAAGAGTTTCATAAATGCTAGTCTTATCCATTTATTTGATATCGAACCGGAAAGAATAAGTACAAGTTATGAGGTCGAGTTAGCTGATGGGAGGATCGTTAGTACGAATACCGTATTAAAGGGGTGCACTTTAAATCTAGTCAACCATCTATTTAAAATCAATCTAATGCCTATAGAACTTGGTACTTTTTATGTCATAATTGATATGGATTGGTTAGTTTCACTTACTGCCATCATCATTTGTGGTAAAAAGGAAGTGCACATTCCGGTTAAAAATCAAACATTAGTATTCCCTGATGACTTGCCAGGACTTCCTCCGCCTTGACAAGTTGAATTCAAAATTGATCTAGTGCCGGGTGCTGCTCCTGTTGCCCGTGCACCTTATCGCTTGGCTTCGTCAGAAATGAAGGAATTGTCTGAACAATTGAAAGAACTGTTGGAGAAAGGATTCATTCACCCGAGCTCGTCACCCTGGGGAGCTCCGGTATTGTTCGTAAAGAAAAAGGATGGGTCATTTCGTATGTGTATCGATTACCATGAACTGAACAAGCTGACGGTCAAAAACCGCTATCCTCTCCCGAGAATTGACGATTTATTCGATCAACTTCAAGGTTCAAGTGTATATTCAAAAATTGATCTATGTTCGGGGTATCATCAACTCCGCGTTCGAGAAGAGGATATCCCCATCACCGCTTTTCAAACGAGATATGGTCACTATGAATTCCAAGTAATGCCGTTTGGTCTAACCAATGCACCGGCGGTGTTCATGGATTTGATGAATCGTGTCTATAAGCCGTATCTTGATAAATTCGTAATCGTATTCATCGACGATATTCTCATCTACTCTAAGAGCAAGGAAGAACATACTGAGCATCTAAAGATTATTTTGGATCTGCTCAAGAAAGAGAAATTGTATGCCAAAGTCTTGAAATGTGATTTCTGGTTGGAGTCCGTCTAATTCCTTGGCCACGTTATCAATCGTGAAGGTGTTCATGTTGATCCCGTAAAAATTGAAGCTATTAAAAATTGGCCTTCCCTGACGTCACCAACCGAAGTGAGGCAATTTATGGGATTAGCCGGTTATTATAGAAGATTCATCAAAGGATTTTCTTTGATCGCCAAGCCGCTTACCAAACTTACTCAAAAGAATAAGAAATTCGAGTGGGGTACGGATAAGGATAAAGCATTCCAAAATCTTAAACAAGACTTATGTACTGCTCCAATTCTAGCTTTGCCCGAAGGGCCTGATGATTTTGTTGTTTATTATGACGCATCGCTCAAAGGTTATGGTGCGGTATTAATGCAACAGGATAAGGTGACTGCCTATGCTTCCTGACAATTGAAAACTCATGAAGAAAACTACACTACTCATGATCTTGAATTGGGTGCTGTGGTTTTTGCTCTTAGACTCTGGAGACATTACCTCTATGGTACAAAATGTGTTGTGTACACCGACCACCAGAGTCTACAATATATTTTGGATCAAAAAGAGCTAAATATGAGGAAACGGCGATGGATCAAACTATTAAGTGATTATGATTGCGAAATTCGTTACCATCTCGGCAAGGCCAATATGGTAGCTGATGCTCTCAGCAGGAAAGTTCGAGATAAGCCCTTGAGGGTTCAATCTTTGGTGATGTCTACATACACTGACTTGTCCGAAAGAATACTCAAGGCCCAATTAGAAGCTGTGAAACAAGAAAATGTCAAAGCGGAAAATCTGGGCCGATTGTTGAAGCCTATCTTCGAGATCCACTCCAATGGGATTCGGTATTTTAATTATCGTGTGTTGTTGCCATTGTTAGGCGGACTAAAGGACTTGATTATGCACGAATCTTATAAGTCGAATATTCTATTCATCCGGGTTCTGACAAAATGTACCAAGACATGAAGAAGTTATATTGGTGGCCAAACATGAAAGCCGACATTGCTACATATGTTAGTAAATGCCTAACATGCACTAAGGTCAAAGCAGAGCATCAACGACCGTCAAGACTTCTCCAGCAACCTGAAATTCCTAAATGGAAGTGGGAACATATTACTATAGATTTTATTACAGGCCTTCCAAGAACGTCTAGTGGTTACGATTCTATTTGGGTAATTGTCGATCAGTTGACTAAATCAGCTCACTTTGTGCCAATGAAGAAAACCGATGGTATGGAAAAACTCACCCTGCTGTATCTGAAGGAAATTGTCTGTAGGCATAGTGTACCGTTGTTGATTATTTTAGACCGTGATAGCCGATTTGCATCTGGGTTTTGGAGGTCCCTTCAAAATGCTTTAGGGACGAACTTAAAAATGAGTACGGCATACCACCCAAAAACGGATGGTCAAAGCGAGAGAACAACCCAAACTCTTGAAGATATGTTGCGTGCCTACGTAATTGATTTCTGTGGTAGTTGGGATCGACACTTGCCTTTGGTCGAGTTCTCTTATAACAACAGTTACCAAGCTAGCATCAAGCCGGCACCGTTTGAAGCACTCTACGGGCGAAAGTGTAGATCGCCTGTTTGTTGGAGTGAAGTTGGGGATAGCCAACTAACTAGGCCCGAATTAATTCGTGAAACCACGGAGAAGATCATTCAAATCAAGAACTGTATGCTCACTGCCAGAAGCCGACAAAAGAGTTATGCGGATATGAGGTGAAAGACGATGGAGTTTGATGTGGGTAATATGGTTATGCTCAAGGTCTCACCTTAGAAGGGCGTAATTCGTTTTGGTAAACGGGGAAAGTTAAGTCCACGTTATGTGGGACCGTTCAAGATCATTGAAAGAATTGGTCCCGTGGCTTATCGATTAGAGTTACGTGAAAAACTCCGTGGCATTCATAATACGTTTCATGTTTCTAATCTCAAGAAGTGCCTCGCGGACGAGAACCTGGTTATTCCACTCGAGGAAATTCAACTGGATGATAAATTGCACTTCATCGAAGAACACATAGTAATTATGGATTTTGAAGTAAAGCAGCTGAAGCAGAGTTGAATTCCCATTGTTAAGGTTTGATGAAATTCAAGGCGAGGTCTAGAATATACTTAGGAACGAGAAGATTTCTTCAAGAGAAATTACCCTCATCTTTTCTCGAGTAATCAGAAGACGAGCAAGAGGAATCGAGCACCGGGACGGCGCTCTCGTAAGAAGGGGAGGATGTAACATTCCGGATTTAAGGTCACTATTTATCCCAAACTTCATTTCTATTTTTTTTATTTTTAAGTAAAGTTATAAATTTTACTTTTACCCGATTTAGTGAAATTTCCCGTTTACTAGCTTTAAGTGAGCCGTATTTAGGAATTTATTCCGCCTTCATGACTTAAGTGATTTAATATTCCTGTGTTAATTCCCCGATGGTTATAATTTTCACTCTTGGCATTTTTCGTTTTGTTTCGCGTTTACGTAAATTCTTGCTTAAACCTCGCGTTTTATATTTAACTTTACCTTTACTTAACTAATACTTACCCTAAACTTTAAATAAATGTTATAACAATAAAAATCAAAAAAAATAATAATATAATTTTGATACAAAAGGCCTAGGGGGCGGTTTTGGTTACCAACACACACAAACACATTTACACTTTCTATAAAAACATCATATCACTCTCATCTCCCCATACATGCAAACCACCTATCTTCTCAAAATTCTCTCCTCCTTCCTCTTGGTTGTTGCTGCCATACCTAGCCACCAACACCACCATCACCTCATAAATTTTTCCTACTTATTTGCTACACTAAATCATCCATCTTGTTGTCCTCAAAAAGTTTCAAGTGGTGAAGAGAAGTCTAGGGTTTCTTTTTGGTTCCTTTCTTGGTGATTCTTGAAGCAAGTTGATTGGGGTTTTATAAGGGAAAGTATTACCATTATTTAGGAGTATTAGTGGCATTTTAATTGGTGATTTTTTGGGTCTTGTGGTTCGAACCAGCCAACAAACACAATAGGAGTGTTTCCTTGATTTTTCCTTTGATTTTGATGCATGCAATTGAATGTTTGATATCTGGAAATGCATGTATTTGATGACCATGAGGATGTTTAACAAATATTATGGCATTGCATGTGGGTTGATGATGATTAAAATGATGTTTAGATGAGTTTTAGAGAAATAATTATGGCTGTTTTAAATCAGTAGCAAAAACGTATGTTTTCTCAAATATTTTTGGCCTAGAGCCTGAGATTAAATTATATGGCTGAATAGATATAGGCCTTAGAATCATGTGATAGTTGGATTCTCAACCAATTCCTTCGGATGACGAAGTTATGGTCAAAATACGAAAATAGGTCAAGTCTGGACCTTTGATAAGAAAATTTGTTAATCTCCAGGTTTTTGAACTAAAAGTTTGAGTTTTAAAGCATGGGTCAGTACTAGACATCTTAGGGAAGCTCCATCATTTGGCCTCACATTCATTGCTATTATAGATTAGGATTTATGGTCTTTTCCCTAAAGAGTAGGAATTTAGTCAACTTTCTGTTTTGACTTACGATTAGTAAAAATCCATTTCCCGTGGATTGGTAAATGGTTTGATTGATTGGCTTAAAGTTTTGAAAACTAGACTTCAAGTGATTTCCAGGAGTGAAAGCCATGTGTTTTTACCATTTATAGTGTTAGCCTCAAAATATTAAGTCGAACAAGGAAACTCGGTCTTTATTTATTAGTCGTTGTAATTGGCTAGAAAGGGAGTCGGGCTCGTGATTTAATCTAATATTGTATACGTTGCGGGCTAGAGCCCAAAACCCAAGCCGGCCTAACAAAACTACACCTAGGCGTCACCCTAGGTTAGTAAGAAACTATAAATACCCCTCTCCATCCCATGGAGAGGGTGTTGGTCTCATTTTGTATTTTTCACAAGGTAATCAACCATCTCATTTTTCTTTCTACTTTCTCTCTCTAGTTTCTCTCTCTAAAATTCTTTCATTCTTCTATCTCTTTTCTTATGGTTTTTTATCATTGATTCCTACCTATTTGTATGGAAGTGAAATGATATTATAGGGTACCGACATTTGGTATCAAGAGCCAAGGGGTTACCGAGTTGTGTTCGTGTGGTTTAGCATTTTTTTTGTTCGAATTTTTTTTTTCATTTAAAAGTAATTTTAATCTTTCTTTCCATTCAAGGTTTTATCTTGTCTAAGGATTATAAGGTATTAAGATTCATTTTTAAATTTGTTAGTTTTGATTTTTTTGTTGTTATCATTCTCGGTAAAATTTGAGAAAAAAAGGACACCGAGTTTGTTATTTAGATAAAATAGTACACCGAAATTTGATAAATTATTGAATCTGTGTCTTATAATCATTATTCCGAATTTTGTAATAGTGCACACATTTTTCGGTTTTATCGAAAAGTGTGTTCTAGAATTTCATTTCATTCTCGGTAATTCGCATAAGAGTTGTAATAGTGCACACATTTTTTGGTTTTATCAGAAAGTGTGTTCTAGGATTTCATTTCATTCTTGGAAGTTAGCATAAAGGCTGTAATAGATATACAAATCTTCGGTTTTATCGAGTTTTATGTTAGGAAAGTTATTATCCATTTTGCAATAGGCACATTGTTAGAAAATTTCCATTGTGTAACTTGTCGAATTTGCTACGACGACTTGTCCGAGAATAACTACCGAGTTTTGTTTTGTCCAAGAAAGCTTCCGAGTTTGATCTATCCGATATCTTACAACATTTGTTAACGGATTTGATTTACCGAACTTGTTACCGGATTTGATTTACCGAATTTGTTACCGGATTTGATTTACCGAGTTTGTTACCGTGGTTATTACCGAATTTGCATTACCGATTTTGTTACCGAATTTGTTACCAAATTTGGTACCAGATTTGTTTAATCAAATTTGTAAATCGAACTTGTAACATCAAGTCAAAACCACAACACAACTTTATCATCTTAAGATCCTACAAATC
>BQNB010041426.1:0-46770 GCA_026074375.1 Tanacetum coccineum
AGCACTGCGATCTCAACCACAAAGGCTGAATACATTGCCATGTCTGGATGTTGTGCTCAGATACTTTGGATGAGGTCACAACTTTCAGACTACGATTTCGCATTCCATAAGATTCCCCTGTCTTGTGACAATCGCAGTGTTATTGCTCTCTGCTGCAACAATGTCCAGCACTCCCGGTCCAAGCACATTGACATACGTCACCATTTCATTCAAGAGCAGGTTGAGAACGGCGTGGTTGAATTGTACTTCGTGACGACATATTATCAGCTTGCGGACATCTTCACCAAGGCACTACAAAGAGAGCGGTTTGAATTTCTACTCCCGCGACTTGGTATGAAGAGTATGACTTCGGAAACCCTTAAACGTCTTCAGGAAGGAGAAGAGGAGTAAAGGATGGTCTTCGTATATCCTATGTATATATGTATATAATTAAACACAAAATCAAAATACAAAATTATAAAACCTATAAAAACCATAAAAATCAAAAAATAGAAAATACAAAAATAGTTTTTCAAGACATGTCTTCTGAAAATCGATAACATTTACGGACCTAGAAATGTCATTCAATAATAACACGGGTCTTTAAATGAAGTTCGAGCAAAAGTTCAAACAATTTCAAAACATGTCTTCAAGGCTTGCTATTATTTTCAATAACAACCCGTTTTTCAATCTGAGGAATGCATCTCGTCAAAAAGACAACTGTTCCTGACAACATGTGATTAATTTCTCCCGGGAATGGATTACTTTATATTCGTGTATTACAGATCTAATGTACGTTTCAATATGTTATTTCTTATTTGGAAGAGATGTCTTCTTTTTTTATACCAAATAATTTTCTTTTTAATTGATTCTTCAAAAATTATTTATGTTAATCGCGGTGGAAAAGTGTTGTTGAAATTTAATCAATTCGGGTCTTTCAAAATAAACTTTTCAACACAAACAATGACTACAACTCTTTCAATAGAAAACGGGTCACTATTTGAGGGGGAGAGTGATTTCAAGTTTATTTCATAAAACAAGTTTCTAAACACATCACATAATTAATGGAAAAGGTTTTGTAATTATACGGGGTTATAATTTGAGGGGAAGTTAATTAATTTTAACTCAAACGGCTAAAATTGTCAAAAGTTAGAAAGTTTAGGGACTTATGTGCAATATGCTAATTGTTTCCTAGCTCTATTAAACTACAAGGACTGAATCTGCCAACCTTAAAACTTATTTACCCTAGAAAACCTTTAAACCGAAAGTTAAAAGTGTTAGAAACCTAAGGGACCAAAACTGCCAAATTCCCAAACCTCTAGTATAACATGGTGGCGGTGTGACACTTTGGTCAAACCTTAATTACTTGGTCAAACCACAAAAACACACACACATACTTGCAACTCGCCACTACTCATTCCTTGATTTCCCGTGTTTTTCATACTAAGGTATCATTCAAATATTGTTCAATACCCTTAGATCTATCTGTAACTTAATGGAATCAAACTAAAACATACTAAAATGAGTAGATTCTCTAGATTTTGAACCTAGGGTTTCGATAATTAAAATTGTTGTTTGGAAATATGTTTTGAAACTAGGTTTAGATGCGATTAAGGTTGTTGATTAATGTTCTATGTCTGGATATCCACTGATCAAACACAATTGTGGTCTATGATTGATTTTAAGTGGTATTCTTGATCGAATTTAATAGGAGTGTTTGGTTGTAAGTTTTTAGTTCTAGGATTTGTCCCTTAGGGTGTAATGATGATGTTGTGATGTTCGTTTGAGATCCCTTCTCTATTATTTGCTCGAATTGATGATTATCGTAGGATATTTGACTTTTAAAAGTCAACATCTGTTTGTTGTTATTGTAAGATGTTTCAGCATGTTTGGTTGTTACTTATAATGAAATAGTAGTGCAGCAAGTCAAGCTTGCATGCTCCCTATAAGTTTCTCAAAGGTTTAAGGCTTAACAGGTTGCTTAAGGCTCGAATTAGATGAGATGTTAAGGTCCTAAATGTTTAAAATGGATTGCTTGTAGATTAAAAGGCCTTAGGATACATTGGATTACATTTGGAATGGACAAAGTTGCAAGAAAATTGAAGTTAAGTTTAGTGTTCTTGGTAGAGGTTTGACTGTTCTTGATAGCGGTTTGCATGATAGTCTTGATAGCGGTTTGCAGTGTTTGCCTGATAGCAGTTTGTAGTATTTGCATGATAGCGGTTTGATTGTATTGATTATTTTATTATGAGCAGGCATAGCGGTTTGATGAAGATTATTTTTATTATTAAAATAATCCAAACCGCTATTTCAAATTTTTATTAAATGGTAGGGTTTGATATATTTATTAAAATATTGATAACGGTTTGGTCATGGCGGTTTGATTAAAATGAATATAATACTCGTAGCGGTTTGGTTATGGCAGTTTGATTAAAATGAATATAATATTCGTAGTTGTTTGATCATAGCGATCTGATTAAAATAGATATAATATTCGTAGCTGTTTGGTCATAGCGATTTGATTAAATTGAATTAAATATTCATAGCGGTTTAACTAAACTTTCTAGTGGCGGTTTGTTCAAATCACCTCATAGCGGAGGGTAGCGGTTTGGGCTAGACTTTCAAAGTTTTGGCCCATCAGTCCTAATACCCTCTCACGGCCCAATCCAAAGGCATAATTACCTAGTTAACTCCCATCCGGGACTTGTTAACTTGTAAGTGTTCATCTGATACCTCTGACCAAAGTTGACTTAATCTCACCATAATCAATCGAAGCATGTCAATCATCATGACTAATGTTCTCATCTAACGTCAACTACATGTTATATTTGCCTATCTGTGTTGATATTTTTGTGAAGACAACATGGCTAATGAGAATGTTCCCGCTCCCACTCCCACAAGATCTGATGAACAGATACTTCCATTTGCTGCCTGGGTGCCTATTGGAAAGAGCAACTTTGTCTTGGATCTTCAAAAGAAGCAAAAGAACCCAATATTTCAGATCTCTGTGGATATTATGCAAAACACAAACTTCTTCAGAGCATTCACTTTCTCAGCTTCTGTTCCAGCTATCTACATTCAACAGTTATGGAATACACTTGAATATGAGGTAAAGACTGGAGCTTATAGTTTTCAGTTGGATGAAACCCGATTCGTATTGGACGCTAATCTTCCGAGGAAAGCTTTAGAGATAACACTCATTTATCAAGCTCATCAGTTTGTATCACCTCCGTCAGGTGATGCAATCATGGACTTTGTGAATGAGCTGGGACATACAGAGGAAATTCACTTTGTGTCAAGAATGGCAGTGAATAACCTGTATCAGCCCTAGAGAGCAATATTGTCAATGATCAACCAATGTCTCACATGCAAGACTTCTGGGTTTGATAGGCCTAGATACCCAGTTCTTCAGATGCTTTGGGGTATAATTACAAGTACAAATGTTGACTATGCTAAACTCATGTGGGAAGAATTTGTACAAGCTATTCAAACTTTTCTTACTGATAAGGCCAATCTGGGCAATCCTACTAAGAAGGACAGGAAGGACAAGCCTCATGTTATTCCTTATTTTCAGTTCACAAAGCTAATTATCTGTCATTTGAGAAGAAAACACAATCTGCATAAAAAATCCGAGTCTCTGTTACACCTTGCTGAAGAAGATCTTCGTCTTGGAAATCTCAAGTTCGTCCCTAAAGGTGAAAAATATGAAGTCTTTGGAATGCAAATTCCTAATGTGCTGATCACATACTTTATTAGGAATGAACCTTACTACGAGGTTTACTTGGGAATGGTTAACATGATCGTAACATTGCAGCTGCAAAGGAAGGAAAGAGAAAGTCAATATCCAAAGCCAATCCATCAAAGAAATCTGCAACTGTGAAGCAACTCAAACCTAAGTCTGTTAAAGAGAAGTCAAGCAAACCAGCACCTGTACCGAAACCTAAGGTAACACAGGAAAAACCCGTAAAGCCTTCTCTTGAGAAGCATCTAAAAAGGGGTAAATCCACAAAGGAAAGAGCTCTCTCCAACTCATTGATAAAGATGAACCATCTCAACCTGAACCTGAACCTAAACCCGAACATCAAGGTGAAGGTGATGAATATGATGTCGAACGAGCTATTCAGATGAGTCTGGAATCGTTTTAGGCACATATCCAAGCACATGTTGGCGGTGTGTCTATTCAAGAACCTATAGCTGAGGCTACCCGACCACTCCATGTGGTTGAAGGCAAGGGAAAAGCAATTGCAACTGAAGAACAAGCTGCACAATCACTGTTAGCTCTGCACACGCTAAAAAGGAGAAGTACCACGGACCAATTTATATTCTAGAGGCGGACTCTAGCTACTGAAGAGGCATCAACTGGACCCTCTGCACAACCACAGGATGACACATCCATAAATATAGTTCGTGATTCTCCGAGTCTCAACCTCAGACCAATTTATATTCCACAGGTGAAGATACAGACAAGACAAACAATGGAGGTGATACTGAGATACTGCATATTGGTGAAGAACAAAGAGAAGATGTGGATAACCAAGTGAATCTAGAGGAAAAGACTGCTGAACTTGATCAAGGCCACGCTAGATCAGACCCTGGTAAAACTCCCGAGTCTCAACCTCCACTAGAGCAGGTGTTCATGGACGAAGACCAGGCTGGACCAGACCCTAGAGAAAGCCATGTGGCTCTTGCTGGACCAAATCCTAAGCCCATGCACGATGAATTCATGGCTAATGTGTACCCCTATGTTCCTGAAAGCTTGAAATTTCCAGCTGATGAACATGTCATCTTAGAGGATGCACTAAGTTCATTCAGGACTCTCTCTTCAATGAAGAATCTGGATGATGATTCAACTATTTGAGATCAGTTCCTTAAATGACAATCTACTAATCAAATGAAAACTAGAAAAACTCAATGTGGAAGCAGAAGTGGTCTCCATTGCCACTGTTCTAATTTATCAAGCATCTTCCTCAGTTCCTCCACTGTCCACACCTGTTATTGATCTCACACCTCCTAAACCTGTACCCTCTACCACTCAAGCACCAATCGGTACAGCTACAACAACGACTACAACAACAACCCTTCTACTTCTACCTTCACCACAACAACAAAGCACAACAGATCCAGAGTTAGTTACGCGTGTCACAACACTTGAACAGAAATTCTCGATTTTTGTAGAAAACGAGGCTAGGATCTTGATAACTGATCTCTGAATTCTTGGATCCAGGGTTTTCACCTTGGATCTTCGAGATCTTCCTCACAAGATCAATCAAATAGTCAATGAAGTTGTAAAGGAGGCTGTACATGTAGCTCTTCAAGCTCCACTTAAAGATCGCTTCAGAGAACTGACCGAAGCTGATATGAAAGAAATTCTTCACCAACGGATGTTTGAGAGTGGTACCTACAAATCACTTCCTAAACATGTGGCTCTTTATGAAGTTCTTGAGGCATCCATGGAACGTGTTCTTTGCTAAAAAGGACAAGTCACGCAAGAGATTTCATGACGATCAAGACCCTCCTCCTCCTCCACCAGATTCAAATCCAAGTAAGAAGAGAAGATATGCTTCTGATGCTGCAGGTTTAACACAACCTCTAACTCCTCAATCCTCAGCCTGGAAAATTTCTAACACTAGAGAGGCTCCTTCCAGCTCCTCCAGGTAAAAGTCAGCTCCTCATTCTGAACAACCAGTTGAAGATGTGCCTATACCAGATGATGTGAACGTCTCAGATTCCAAGGACACCGATACTGCACATCTTCCCAAGATAAAAACTAGACCAGAATGGTTGAAGCCTGTTCCAGAGGAAGACAGACCAGCAACTCCAGAACCAGACTGGTTTATTCCTCCAAATAAGTTATCTGAAGCTGAGAATAATTAGGCCAATGCACTTGCCAGCTCGTATCAAGATCCAGATGAATACAAGCTACTATGACAGACTATCGATATAAGTTCATTGATCAACTGGTTCTTCAAACGTATTTGAAAAAAACTGAGCAAAGCAGACTTAGAAGGCCCAGCTTTCAAGGTAGTCCGACCATTTCATGAGAATGGCATATCTCTTCAGTTCCAGATGGAAGAGTGTCACTTGCTGCTTACCAATCTAGTTGATTTGGTTAATCCTGAAGATCATCGAGTTGTTCCTGACGTGAGCAAACCATTACCTCTCAAAGGTCCACTAGGTCAGGTAATAATTCGAACACAATACTTCTTTCATAAGGATCTAGAGTATCTAGTGTTAGGTGACAAAGGAAGAAGGTCAGCGTTATCCATATCCAAGCTGAAAGCGGCTCAATATTTAGACTTTGGGCTTAAAGAACTAGTACCGTCACTATGGATTGAGAGTGAATGGTATTATGATATTAGTTCTGCTTATGGTATCTCCCACTAGTGGTTTAAGCGTAAAGAATTCTACATCACAAGACACAGTGCCCCCTCTGATCGCAGCAAAGTCAGATCCCACATGCGGATTCTTAGTGTAGTCAGTCTCAAGACTTTTGAAAGATACGGGTATACCATCTTCAAAGAGATTGTTCTTTGCAGAGTTGACAACAAGGAATACAAGATCTCAAAAGCTAACTTTAAAAATCTACATCCTAATGATTTTGAAGACCTGTACCTACTTCATCTTTAAGGTCAGCTCAATCATTTAACTGGTGCTGACAAAGATCATCTCTTCAACGCAGTCAACCTGTGGATAAGGAACATCGTCTTCAGAAAACGTGTAGAAGATCTGTAGCTCGAGATTGAAAGTTATCAAACGAAACTCAATCTCACTCAACCGGATTAGGATGTATTTAACTTTCTATTCAAAGAAGATTACACCATAGTCAGCAAGACGAAGGGCGGTAATCTACAGAGACAAAAATGATCAGAAGAAGATGATGCGAGAGACTGAGGTGCACAAGTTTAGTGATGGCATGTTGAATAGGATTCTGGATAAGTTGGATTACATGGTTAAAGACTTCAAGCTGTTTAAGTTCAATCCGGGCATAGAAACAAGAATTTGGTCTAAGGACGATAGAAGGAGGTGTGGAGGTGATCGAGAGAAGACTCAAGATTAGGAGAATATTCAGGAATCTCGTAAGCTTTGGTGGTGGAAGACTAAGAGAAGTTGATTACAGACTTATTCAGAGAACTGAATGATTTCATCCTTTCGATACTCAGGTCAATATCATCTTATTTTTGTATAATATATCTTGTACATTATTATAAGTATGTAGTGTATTTTTAGGTGTTCAGTGACAAGTATAAATTTTTTCAAGAGTTTTTTTGTTAAACTCAAAATCTTTCAAAATTTTTATACATGTCACTCACACGTACCCTCATAGATTCAGGGGGAGCATTAATATGTTCCCCATTCGACTTGTGAATAATCAACACATTTTTCTCCCTGATTTCCAACATATTCGAATCCATTGGTATGACATAAAAAAATGAGTAAAAGTGAGAATAAGGGAATAGTGTTGACTGAGATGGAGCTAGTACTAGAACAAACCTAACAAGGTACTAGTCATGAAGTCTTAGTAAGCACCAAAGGGGTTGAAGAATGAAAAAGAATTGTAAGGATAAAGGATGAAAAGAAAGAAGCCCTTCATACACTTAGGTAGAAACCAGATCAATACATCTACTTTTCAGAAAATAAGCAGCCATTATGTAAGCATATGGGTCCTCTGGCATAATGGGTGGTCCATTGACTCCTGGTGAGCCAATGTCTGAATCGTCCTCAACTGGAATGGATACTGATGTGTATGTAACTGTAGAATGCTCAGAATCTGACATGATAATATCTGAAATCAAAATTAGCTTATATAAGTATACTAATATAAGACTCTTATAGTAATATACATTTATATCATAACATGTATATCAATCATGAATATCAATCATGCATGCATCTAGCCTAACCGACTAATGCACAATTAGTGTATGTATGTCCCGTGAAAACCCCTTTGTATGAATGCAATGTTTGAAAACGGTTATAGTCCAGCAAAAACATTTGACCTGGTTCTCTATAACCTTGGCTCTTGATACCAATCTGTAACACCCCCAAATTGGGTCGCAGCGGAATAAGGGTCCGGGGCGTGTTACTTCTCAGATCAATAACACAAGATAATATAAGAACGACCAAAAAGTCGTTTAAAACTGATACATTGGATTTAATAAAGTATGTGTTACAAAAGCCCGAAGCTTTACTTGTTTACTTGTTATTATTACAAAGATTTCCAGCCCATAACAGATATACAAAATGTAATGCGACTAAATCTTTAATGCATGACTTCAAAATATAACCACCAATGTATCCTTCGCACCTCGTGCTTAATGACCTCCTGAAAAACATTGCATTTAAAACGTCAACATAAAGTTGGTGAATTTCATAGGTTTATGTAAATGTATATGCAGGACCGCAAGACTTTCCCCGTGATAATGCAACAGATGCAGACATCACAAAATGTAATTACGTTTTCCTAAGCTCATGACACCGAAGCTCGACATAAATGAATACAATATATAAATATTGCCTACATTGCCCGTGATGATGTTCAACCCGTAACATCCAAAATCCGACATGATATACGTTCGTTTCCAGTGATAGCTAGTCACCCGAACGGGGAGGTCAATCCCAAATAGATCTATCTATAATCATTCGCGCTCACATTCCAGTAATTGACAGTTCATGATTCATGGGCATAGTGGGTTATCGCTACTTAGGCAAAATGTAATCATGATAAAATGTACACTTGCGTCCAATTTGTAAAACATGCATATGTTTCTCACCCCAAAAACTTGTAAATTAATAATTGTAAAACATGGGGCTATGAACTCACCTTGAGTGAGTAAACTGATAATAAAATATCCCAAGTAAAGACGCGTCACGCTAACGCCCGAATGCAACCTAGATATTATAGGTCGAATCAGTATTCAAGTACGTTGTCTAACAACAACCGTATATAATCCTATATAGTTATCATCATACTATCGTTCGGGCTATCATAATTTAAGAGGTCATGACATGACGTACGAGGAGTTAGGACACTTTAAATCGTAAATCCAACAACTCGTCAATACGCCATCCGAAGAAGCCTCATTATGAAATTCCCTAGTAATATAGCACTTTGATAACTAATAACATATATATATATATATATATATAGCTATATCACCATCTATTCGTTTAAGTGAAATCGTATTTATAAAGTAAAAACGTTTATAATTACGCCTTTAGCAAAAATGACATAACTTTGTCGTTTTAAGTCCGTTTCTCGCGTTTCTTACGCCCATGCTTTCGTATTAAGACGAGTGATCATAAAATCACATTTTTAGGTTTTTGAGATTCTGTGATGAATAGTGTTTTTACTGTTCATAACAGCTATATAATCGTTTTTATACTTTTAATTAACGTAAAACCCGTTTTTGTCGTATCTTATTCGTTAATAGACTCGTTTTTTCAGGGTGGTGTGGGGGGGGGGAAGATTATTTCGAAACACGTTCTCGTAATTGAAAGTTTTATCATATTATTGATGTTTATAAAGTATAAGTTTCTGATGATGAATAGTACTTTTATAAAAATGTTTTTATAAAAGTATAACTATCGTAACCTTTGTAAATAGCGTATCTTTATGCGTTATTAATCGGTTTTTCGAGTTCTTTATGACCCCTCGAATCCTCTGTGAATGTAGTATTTTATAAAATCATAAAAAATATATGTAAAATTGAATTACAAAACAGACCTTAAGATCATTTTTTTCCAAATTGTGTTTAAATCTTGTTTTTAGGAACGTTTGAGCTTTACCACTTTGTTACAAACCCATTAGAACCCTTAATATCTTATGTCTTACATATATTAGGTCCATTAGGTTATGTTTTGTCCAAGAGAGTCCATAGTATCAAGAGCACAAGTCCTTGCAATACTTTCACATCTAACTTAATAAGAAAACTTTTAGAAACCCTAATTTGTTCATATATATGTTTTATCTTTAAGCATATGTTAAAATTATACATCCCTTTTATCATTTCATTTGCATTATATGGCATGTAAATAAGTTCACATAACATTGACAAATAAGTAAAAATTCATTTTAATATTCAAGAGTCAACTTAGATGGTGATCTATACTAAGTAAAGATATGACACATAAAATCTTAATATGAATTGATTAAGCTTTGATGTAACCTTGGTTAATGAGTAGAGATAATAATAAACAATCACCCTTGTGATTAAACTCTCCTGGCTTGAAAAATTAGATGAAAACCCTATTTTTACCAAAAACCTAATCTTGCAATATATTCTTAAAACCTTTCAAAGCTTAACAACCTTCGATTCTTCTTTTGAACTACCTTAAGTAATGAGTATAAACACTAATATGGTGAAAGAAAATCAAGCAATGGATTATGTATAGAGTGTGTTTGATGCTGTGAGTTTTAGAGAGGAGGAAGAGAGATTGTTTGCTTTTTATTTTGCTAAGGAAAGGAAGTGTGAGCCTTCTATGTACATGCATGTGTATATATACTACTAATAGAAGATATTTGTGTGCCTAGTTGATCATATGAAAGGTGGCAAGGATAAGGAGGCATGGAAGAAAAAAAAAGAGTATCTTGTAAGAAAAATGGCTAGTCATGGTTCAAAAAAAATTGCAGCTAGATCTAATTTAGGAAGATATTAGTGATGTCCTGGTCCTATCTTGTTTCCTAGTTATTATACACGAAATATTACTGTATATGTATTAAGTTAGATATGTGGTTTGATCATTTAATAAATGTTATATTGTATTATATAAAGTATAATGTAGTATAGACTTAGAAAAATGTATAACTTGTACATTATAAGTTATGATTTGAATTCCTTCATAATGAATATGTATAAAGTGATAAATACTTGAAGTTTTAAATAAACTTTAAGTATTGAGTACAAATTTTTGGTATTTGATGAAGCGTAGATAGTAAAGTGCTTCGGAAGGCTTAAACGTACATTTTTCGCGAAGTAAACACTTTTAACGTAAAATGTGCTAATGTTAAATAATTATCCTGTTAAATAATCATATAACACTTGCTTGATGTAAACATTTAATTGTTTAATGGCCGTTTACATTGAATGATCATTTTTAGTTTACGCGATTTAACTTAACGTTTACGGTTTAAGAGAAAACACGTAAAACCCTAAAAATAAATTGTGAATTACATAATGTTGTTACAATGACCTTAAAAGCAAGAGTTTTTATAGTATTCCCTCCGATAATGAGCCTTGTCCTCAGGTTTTCACACGGCACTTGATGATGGTGCGGTCTTGGTGAAGAGGTGTGGATATTTCTTCCTTTCGCATGAATGATCTTTCACGTCCTAGTTAAAACTTGGACCCGTCCGAGAGTTCCATCGACCTTGACAATTGGGACACGGCTTTGCCTCAATTGTTTGACTTCGCGATCCATGATTTCTACAGGCTCTTCAACAAAATGAAGCTTGTCATTACTTGCGGTCCTTCCACGAACAAAATAATGGAAAAAATTTCAGAATAACATTTCTTCAAGTTGGAAACATGAAACGTATTGTGGACCCTGCTCAGCTCTTGAGGAAGCTCAAGCTTGTAAGCAACGGCTCCAACCTTTTTCAACACTTTGAAAGGTCCGACATATCTGGGGTTTAACTTCCCCCGTTTGCCAAAACGTACGACCCCTTTCCAAGGCGAAACCTTTAGCATAACTTTATCTCCAACTTGAAACTCCATCGGTTTACGCTTTAAATCGGCGTAGCTCTTTTGTCGATCTCGAGCGGTTTGAATCCTTTGTTTGATCTGGATGATCCTCTCCGTTGTTTCTTGCACTAATTCTGGACCAGTGAGTTGAACTTGTCCAACCTCGGCCCAACACACGGGTGAACGACACTTTCGACCATAAAGTGCTTCAAACGGTGCAGCCTTAATGCTAGCATGATAACTGTTATTGTATGAAAACATAGACTATGGGCAAATGATTACCCAACCTTTTCAAAAGTCGATTGCAAGCCGTAGCCTATCCTCGAGAGTTTGGATGTTCTACTCGATTTGTCGTCGGTTTGCGGTTGATATGCAGTACCCTTTTTCAATCTAATTTGTACCTAAAGCCTTCTGAAAGTGACCTCTTGAAATTTGATGGAAACCGAGGGTCCTCGGTCACAGTAATTGAAACAGGTATTCCATGCTTCGTGACTACCTCCTTTAGGTACATTCTTGCCAGTTTATCCATAGGATCCGTTTCCCTCATTGGCATAAAAATGGCAGACTTTGTAAGTCGGTCAACGATCACCCAAATAGTGTCATAACCTTGTGACGACTTAGGAACTATATGACGAAAATCCATCTTGATTGTTGTCCCACTTCAATTGAGGTATCTCGGGTTTGTACTAAAATCCGATGGTCTCTGATGTTCGGCCTTGACCTTAGCACAGGTCAAACATTTGCTAACATAGGTGGCGATGTTGGCTTTCCATATGGGGACTACAGTATTGTTCTTTTATCTGGTACATCATTATACAAGAACCGGCATGAATAGAGTATTTAGACTTGTGGGACTCATGCATGATCACAGTCCTTAAGTCGCCATAACATGGTAACCAACTCCTGCCATTTAAGCACATAGTTCCATCCGCACGTGGTTCTAACTTTTCCGTTCTAAGTTTCTCCGGATCTTTTGAATTCTCAACCAATATACCCCCAACATCCTCCTTCTTGATGTTCTTCGGCTTTCGTGCTTCAGTCTGAGCTTTCAAGATTTGTTTAGGAAGATCCAAGCCAATAGTCATCACTAAGGCCCGAACCCTTAGTGGTTCTCGTTCCTTCCTGCTCAGAGCATCAATAAAAAACATTCGACTTCCCTGGGTGATAAACGAATTTTGCAATGCTAATCACTCAGCAAACTCTAACGCGATGTTGCATAATATTTAATTCCTTTCTGATCAAGTAATGTGTTGTAAACTTTGTGATCAAGTGAACCCGTGCACTTGGTTCATATAGATAGTGCCTCCAAATTTTTCGAGCGAAACACGACTGCCCAAGTTATTATCATGAGACGTATAGATTATTTCATGAATTTTTAACTGGCGTGTTGCATAAGAATTCACCTTTTCTCTTTGATAAACACAGCGCCAAACCCCTTTCTTGAAGCATCGCTGTTATGTGCGATGAAATCTTCGCTTCCCTCAGGTAAGGCCAGGATTGGTGCACTGCACAGCTTCTGCTTCAACAGTTGAAAAGTTGCTTCTTGTTTATCGCCCCAATCAAACTTGACACCTTTCTGGGTTAGTTTGGTCATTGTCTTGGCGATCTTTGAAAACCCTTCGATGAATCTTCTATAATAGCCGGCAAGGCCTAAAAATTGGCGAATCTCTGTTAGTGTTTTGGAGATGCCAATCTTTGATAGATTCATCTTGCGCAGGGTAAACAGTGATACCTGACAGTCAAATCACGTGACCGTGAATTGTACCTGGTAAATCTAGAATTCCACACTTGGAGAATTGGCGTACAATTATTCCTTTTTAAGCAATTTCAAGATTGCTAAGGTGTTTCTTCATGTTCCTTCTGTACTTTTGGAGTAGATCGTAATGTCACGATGAAGAAAATTACAAACTTGTAAGACAGGGTTTTACACACCCGGTTCATAAGGTCCATGACACTGGCCGGTGCATTAGTCAAACCAAAAGACATGACTTGGAATTCATAGTGACCGTATCGAGTCCTGAATGCTGTCTGGGAATGTCTTTTCTCGAACCCTCCAAAAAAAAATTAAATGGTGATAAACCTGGCTCTGATCGATCTTGGAATAATTACTGACCATTGCAGCTGGTCGAATAGGTCATCGATCCTTGGGAGTGGGTAGCGGTTCTTCACTGTCAGTCTGTTCAATTCCCTGTAATCGATGCACATCCGAAAAGACCTATCTTTCTTCTTTACAAATAGAACCGGAGCTACCCAAGGTGAGGAACTTGGTCTTATGAAGCCTTTGTCCGTAAGTTCCTATAGTTGCTTCGCTAGTTCCTTCATTTCGGACGGTGCTAATCTATATGGTGCCCGGGCTACAGGTGTAGCACCCGGTACCAAATCGATTCGAAACTCCACTTGTCGATGGGTGGTATACCGGCAAGTCTCAGGAAAAGACTTCAGGAAATTTTGAACAACTGGTAATATACTTCGAGTCGTTTCTCCTTTGACTTGTCTCCGTCTTTGGTTGCGGTGATATTTGCTAAGAATACATGACATCCCTTCGTTAAATACTCTTGAGCCTTAGTACACGAGATGATGTTTAATCGGGTCCCGTGCTTATTGCTGCTTCCATCACCTCGAACGATTATAATTTCATCTCAAAAGGAATACTGATATGACTCTTTTAGAACAGACACTATGGCGTGGTACTTTGCCAACCAATCCATACCAATTATCATGTCAAAACTACCTAGTTCTACGGCATTAGGTCTATGTTGAAAGGATGATTTAAGTAGTTTAGAGTACAACCCAGTAAAGTGTTTAACCCAACTATTCGCCCGTCGGCTAGTTCGACATTATAATCATGATCTAATGCAGTTGGCGGTTTAACAATTCGAGTGCTAAATGCCGTATATACAGAAAATCCCTATCGGCACAGGTATCAAATAAATAGATGCATATCGGTTGTTTTAGGAGAAAACGTACCGTGATGACATTGTTGTCCGGGTTTGCCCCTGCATTGCACTTGACATCGTAATCCGAATCTTTAGCCGTTTTGACGTTGTAGTGAATCTTATTCGGATCGTTTTTAGTGTTATGTATCGTGTTTGTTGTGTTGTTGTTCAAGAATGTTGTTAAACTAGGCAAATATTGTTTTGAATGTCGTTAACGGATCAACATTGTCTAGTTAAACTTGTCGTGAAAGTGTCTTAGTCCCGGCTCAATTGAATAACACGAAATATACCAAAAATTTAACTTAAGTAACAAGTTAAATTGTGTATATATGTTGGGTCTAAACATCCGGTCGATGAAGCAAACCATCCATAACAAATATGCAATTGGCCCACACTTTGACTTATACTCGGCCTGTACAACCATCAGCCCAAGGAAATTGAATGTCACCGGCCCACTTTAAAAAAAAATGAAACTCGGCCCATGTATTTGGTATGACAATCCATAACTGGCCTGTTTGACTTTCAAAAGTATTGAACCTATAAGAGATAAATTATAACCCTAATTTAACTCATTTGAGAACCCTAATCCCACAATCAACCGCCTCCTTCTAAACATCTCTCTAAAAAAATTTGCTCCCATTTTTTTCAAAACCAGTCATCTTGTTCATCTTTTCTAAACAATCATATATACTCCCCTATCAATCCTTCGATTCCTTCTTGCTTCATCAATTTTAACGACTTCAAGTGCTTCAAGGCCATTAAGGGTCTCGGGTAGGTTTTGTTTTGATGATGTTTTTCAATTGATACAAAGTATAGTTTATAGCATAATTGTTATAAAGCTATCTTTTATTTCGTAAATCAAAGGTGGTTTTAAAACCTTCACAGAGATCTGTGATGATTTGTTAATTTCGTGTTTGATATAGATCTTGAGAGATCATATTCGTTAATGAACATCACGAAAGAAATGAAATCTGAGATCATTTATATTTTCTTTGTATTCGAGTCTTGATGTTTGAGGAGATGGGATGTATTGTTATTGTGACGAAGTGGTTTTTAGTATAGTATTGTTGGATTTGTATTGATGTGGGTTGAGATCGATAATTGTTGGCTGTGGTAATGTTGTGGTATGATTGTGATGATGTTGATTGTTTGAGTATGTCTTTCTGTCGTTTTTTTCTATTGACATAGACTCAGTTGAGTTTGACCCGGTCAACTCGGTAAATACCGAGTTGACACGGTTTGGTTTAGATCGGTTGTCAAAGAAAAGATTAGATTGGTTCGACTTAGACTTCGGATTAGATCGGTCCTCAATGGTTTTTGACTAGTTCGGTTGAGCTAGATCGGTTCTAAAGGGTTTGAACTAGATCGGTTCGTTATAAACTGACTAGATCAGTTCTTGAGCAAAGACTAGATCGGTTAACACATAAAAGGCACTAGTTCGGTTACCACAGGTTTGTACTATCGTCCTTGTCTTTGTCGTCTTAACAGAAACCACCAAAAAACAACCATTGACAGCAAAGAACTTGGATCTATGTCCCGTTTTTTTTTCAAATCGTGTACCAACAAAAATAAGCTCAAAAATAAGCTTGACAATAAGCACTTGAGATGGACACGAAATAAGCAGATAAACCCATTGAGTCTGCTAAACTTCCAAAAAAACTTGTAAAAAGCTTGAAAATAAGGTGTAAAGGTGGAAAATGACTAGATCTGTTTTTTTTATAAGATGTGGAAATTAAATGGACCAAAAATAAACTCATAAAAAATAGAAAAAATTGTTTTTAAAACAGTTTCATAACAAAAAAAAACAGATTCTTGGCTTTTTGAGACAAATAAACACACGAAAAAAAATCTGAAAATAAGTTATAATAAGCTTTAAGCACGAGACAACAAACACACACAATACAAAACACCCCCGGTTAGCTCTTGATACCAATTGTTAGAATAAGAAATCACTAGCTAACAAGAAAGATCCGGAGGTCGGGGAGGATTGAATAAATGTTTAGCCATATTATTAGAGAGAAAGGAAAAAGATGGGAAGAGGTGTATGTCTAGAGAGAGAAACAAGAACACACACTCTTTTTTTACAAAATGAATCCTCACCCCTCCATGGAAGTATGGAGGGGGTATATATAGGTCAAGACAAGGGACACTATACTAACTTAACAGTTCTAGTCCCTATAGTTCTTGCCTAATGAAAACTAATGTAATTCCGATATGTCACCATATTTTAAGGCTAACAAATAGGAATTTGAAAATATCTAGAAAATCCATCTAGAAAATAATAGTATCCGTTCCCTGCTAAACGTTCTAGCATTTGGTCCATAAAAGGCAACGGGAAATGGTCTTTACGAGTGGCATCATTAAGCTTTCGGTAATCTATACAAACGCGCCATCCAGTAACTAACCTAGTAGGTATCAATTCATTATCTTCATTTTCAACTACGGTCATGCCACCCTTCTTAGTCACACAATGAACGGGACTCACCGATGAACTATCTGAGATAGGGTAAATCAATCCAACATCAAGGAGTTTTACAAGTTCCTTTTTGATAACCTCGTGAATTTTTGGATTTATCCTTCTTTGATGTTGAACCGAATGTTTGAAATTATCCTCCATTAAGATCTTATGAGTACGAAAACGAGGGTCTATACCCTTAGTGTCGGAGATTTTCCATGCAATGACCTGTTTGTGTGACTTAAGAACTTTTAAAAGGGCGGCCTTTTCTTCATCTTTTAATTCCTTAGAAATTATGACGGGTAATTTATTGGTTCCTTCTAAAAACGCATATTCAAGATGAGACGGTAAATCCTTGAGCTCAAGCTCTAGAGGATAATAAATAGAAGATTTAATCGTTTTAATATCCTCAAAATGAAGTTCTTTCGGAGGGAGAGGAGATGATGGATCATCATTTAATAACTTCTCGAGTAGAAGAAGATCTCCCTCCGGATCAAAGTTGGCATCATCAATTCTTGGTGGAATTGAATCATTTGTAAGACAAGCTTCAATTTCTTCCAAAATGAAGTCACCTCCCTCAAAAGGAGTGAGAGAGGGAAAAGAAGTAGAAAGGATAGGATCTAAAGACGGAGTGGGATTGCCACTTTTAGAACTATCCGAAAAACCAAGCACTTCTTGAGCATACTCCTCACATGAAACGTCGATGACATCGATTCGATTAACCGATTTAGCATTATTGTAGGAGTATCTCGAAGTTTGACCAACTTTAAAGGTTATGGCTTCATCATCAACTCGGAGAGTTAATTCTTCACCGTAAACATCAATCAAAGCACGTGCCGTCCTCAAAAAGGGTCTCCCGAGAATTAAGGGAACCCGAGGATCAACAACATAATCAACGACTACGAAGTCGGCCGGAAAATGGAACTTTCCTACTTTAACAAAGACATCTTCGGCAATACCGGATGGACTAGTAGTCGATCGGTCTGCAAGTTCAAGAATCATTCGAGTAGGAGTAAGTTCAGGGAGTGAGAGCTTCTTCCATATAGAAAGAGGCATCAAGTTGATGCTTGCACCAAGATCGGCCAAGACTAAGCATTCAACTATCTCCGGAAAATCGCATGGAATAAGAAATTTGTCGGGATCTCCAAGTTTTTCTGGCAGCTTTTTTAGTATAACCGCCGAACAATTCTCATTCATCGGTGTTTTGGCTAAGTCAAACAATTTTTCTTTGTTATTAAGGATACTTTTAAACATTGAAGTAAATTTTGGCATATGTAGAAGAGCATCCATGAAACTGAGATCGAAATGTAATTCCCAAAAGATTTCAACAAATTTTGAAGCTAGATTATCATCTTTTTTCAGGGTGCTTTTGCTTGTTAGCTCTTGAAGGATAAGGTATAAATGGTTTAGGCATAGTAGCAATAACGGGCTCATCAAATAGAGCTTGAATTTGGACTACGAGAGGTTGAATGTTTTCGATACTCGGTTGCACCATATCCTTTGTCACCTCGGGTTCCCGTTCCACCACCTTGGGAAGAGGAGAGAAAGGAGGTGGAACTGGGGGTCCGTCATAAGAAATACCGCTTCGGGTAGTGATTGCTTTCAAGTCCCCTCTCGGTTTAGCAACGGTGTTGCTAGGAAGTAAACCCGACCCCGAAGAAGAAGCGTATTCATTTGAAAAAAACTACTCATCATGTTCTTAATATCATTCGTTAATTCATTCCTTAACTCATTCTTGAACGCATTGCTCTGTCTAGTCAACGTAGTATCCATCTCTTTCTTTAATTCCGTCCTCATATTGCTTATTTGATTTTGCATTATTCTCATATTAACGTCATTTGTCTTCATGTAGCTCGAGAGATCGTTTGAAGGTCCATTTTGAGGTAGTGCTTGATAATTTTGGTTACCTTGATTGAAATTATTTCCTCGGTTTTGATTATAACCTTGATTTTGATTGAAACAGTTTTGATTATTTTGCACGGGAGGAAAACCAGGTGGTCCCATTTGATTGCTAGCACGATAATTCGGATCTCCTTGAGGATGATATCCTTGATTCTGATTATAGTTTGCTGCAGCTGCAGAAGCTTTGAAAGTGTTGCCATCGGCGGCAAGATACTCATAGTAGGGATGCAGTCCCCCACAAGTCACACAACTTTCAGAAATTGCTTTAACGGTCTCTGGAGGCGAGGTCTTAACGTGATGAAGCATAGCATTAACGACATCAGTAAGAGCGGTCATTTCCAATGGACATGCCGTGGTAGAAGAAGAAGTATTAGCACTCACTTTGGAAACAACCGGTTTGTTTTATAAGTTGCGAACTTTTGACTTATTTTCGATAATCGTCAAAGCATCTCGAGGAGTTTTAGTCAAAAGATTACCACCGGCGGCGGCATTCAAGGAATCTTGATCAGTTGGGTTTAAAGCATTGTAGAAAGTATCAAGTTGATGTAATTCCGTAAAACTGTAATGTGGCATGCACGAAGGAGATCCTTGAAACGGTCCCATGCCTCACTTAATGTTTCCTCAAACTTTTGTTGAAAATTTGTGATTTCATTTCGGAGATTTGTAGTTTTGGAAGAAGGAAAAAATTGGTTAATGAACATGGAAACAAGGTCTTCCCAAGTAAGAATAGAACGAGGGGGTTCTTTTTCGAGCCAAATCCGGGCTGCCCCTCGATAGAAAATGGAAAAAGAATAAGCTTAATCGATGAATTAGGCACATCTTTATAGTTAATCGTGGAAGTAATCTTGTTAAACCAACGAATGTGAGCATGAGGATCTTCTTTCTCAAATCCGTAAAATTGTTTTGAAGTTACAAGATTTAGAAGTCCATGTTTAAGCTTAAAATTCTCCGCGAGAATAGCGGGAGTAACGATAGCATCTCCGTAACCCTCATGGGTGCTTGGAGTAATTCCGACATACTACGTTGATCGGCCATCGTAACTACGGAAGTCTCTTCAAGAGAAAACGGTTTGGCTCTTTGCTTGGAACGTCTACGATTATGACGTTTTGGAGTCATGGAAGATTCGGCAATTAAATACGATGAAGAGCGAGTGCGCATGCACTAAAAATAAGAAAAATAATAAATAAATAAATAAATATTTTTGTAACCGATAATCGAACAAGTGTAAGATAGCTCTTTAGAAAACACACAAAGAAGCGGAGGAGCGGGTAAGCGCGAAGCGTTTTAAAAACCTTCTCCTTTCGGGTCGAAGTTTATAGGATCAACCCTCCTTAAACCTCTCTTAAAGTTTGTAATCTAAAAGTTAGCCGATTTCACAAGTGACACAACGGTTGTTTTTGTTGTTTTTTTAATTTTTTTAAATACTTTAAGAAAAGTATATATTTTTTTATTTTTCTAATAAATCTACGAAAATAAATTGAGAAAAATAAAATATTTTTGTATTTTTTTAGTTTTATATAAAAGAAAATATTAAAATTATAACTTCATGAGGAAGGGTCTTCAAGACACTAATCTTCAAACTTCAACGCGATATTCGTTACACGTTTCTCCGGCAACGGCGCCAAAAATTTGATTAGAATATAATAGTATATAATAGTATATAATATATAAATATAAATATGTATATATATATATATATATATATATATATATATATATATATATATATATATATATAGTAGGGATCTAGTGAGAAGTAAATTAAAATAAGAAGTTGAAGCTTATCTTGGATGAGAAAAGCTAGTCATGAGATCAAGTGGCATGCTAGATCTTTTATGAAGATATTTGTGTGGTTCCTTTGGACCCATAAACGTGCTCTCCTAGTCATTATACACAAAAATTATGCATGTGTATATGTTAGGATCTGTTTTTGGTCTTTATATAATGTATATAATACTTGCATAAGATGAAGATGATTAGTATAAATCAAATACAAATGTATAAATTTGTACATTGTCGGGTTGGTTTGAATTCCTTTCATGAAATATTAAAATATGATAAATACTTGAAGTCTTAAATAAACTTTAAGTAATTGGGTAAATTTGGTATTTGAATGACGTGTAGATAAGTTAACGTGCTCCGGGAACGGCCTAAACGGATTTTAAATCGCGAAACGTAAACACATAACTAACCAATAAAAATATAAATTGCAATGATAAAAATTAATCCCTCTAAATAATCATATAACACTTGCTTGATGTAAACATTTAATTGTTTAATGCCCGTTTACATTGTATGATCATTTTTAGTTTACGCGATTTAGCTTAACGATTACGATTTAAAAGCAAACGCGTAAAACCCTAAAAATAAATTGTGCATTACATAATGTCGTACAATGACCTAAAACACAAGGTGTATACTTGGACCCTGCGTCTTTATCATGGCTATATCAAGCTAACTATGATGAGTGTGCACTCCGCACCTCCTTACTCGTCTTGAGCTAAACTTGCATAAGGCCATTGGTCTCAAGTAAAACACAATTACATAAAATGATAGTTGATAAAACTAAATTACCAACATGATCTTTAGGTTAAATTAGCTCATTCTGTCTAAACCAAAATGTGACAACCCACAATTTCAGGTCATTTTACGTCCATAAACTTAAATTTATTTAATTTGAGCTTTTACGCATTCACTTTTAATTCCAACCGTTAAGTTAAATCGCATAAACCAAAAGTCAACAATTAATTTAAACCGGTATCAAACAAATAAAAGTTTACGTCAAACAAGTGTTATATAATTATTACGAAGATAATTTATAACTTTTCGTATTTTATTTTCATACGTTATGTAAAACGTTTACGTTTCGCAATACTTAGCTTCATGCATGCATGTAAACTATACCACCTTTCTACACTTAACCAAATACCCACAATTATACCTAATACCCAAAAAATTTAAAATTTTCCCATAAACACCACCATGGTTGGTTGTATATGCATTCAACATAAAAACAATACCAAGTTTAGCTTAGAAACTACCATGTGCTAGTTTGAACTCTTTTTCAAATATTTCTTTACATTACGACTAACCCTATACAACAAACCACTCTCCCCCCATATCCAATCACTACAACCGAACCCCCTCCCCCTTGATTCATGGATTGTGTAAGATTTTGCTTTCTAGAAATTTTCACTATAAAAGGGTGCTTACAACAAGTCTTTCTTATAACTTAACACTTACAAAATAATCAAGACTCTCCTTTCCTCTTTTATATAGCTTACGGCTCACAAAATAAGCCATAGGAATTTTATAGTTTTCATTTTATTGATATTACAAGCATACAAGTGTGATCAAGGGTATTATCTAAGGTGTTCTAAGTTGATTTCCAAGTTAGGGTTTCTATTTTAAGCAAGGATTCAAGATCAAAGTTAGGGTTTCATAAATCAAGATTTGGATATTGATAAAGGTTTTAGGTTAAAATCATAGACTATGGTTTTTTTATCATAAGCTTTGTAAGCATTCTACATTTACTCTTTTGATTTTTATACATATTGATTATGTTCTTGCATATTTCTATACTTACTTAATGTATTTATATACATGAACATCTTGATTATTAAGTTATATCACCAACTAGTAGACTTTTATAAACATTTGTAAGGAAATCAAAAACACGCTACTTACTTTATGATTATTAAACCATGTTAACAAGTTTATGTATTCATAAACTAGCTTAAATACTTTTTATAAGTTAATTTTGATGTTATGTCTTATTATGGTGAATGGTTGATGACATTAGGTTAGTTGGATGTGTTGAATTGAAAGAGTTGATGTGGGTTTAGATTTAGAGGTAGATGTTTGTAAAATGAAAGTCAAAATTATAGATTTAATGTGTGTAAAAACGCTCCGTAGGACAGCAATTTAAAATAGTTATTACAGGAAGTTCGACCGAGTTAAAACCTAAAAAAATGTGTTTAGTACAACTCAATAAACGATTCGTGCAGATAAGGAACGCGTAAAACGGTACTTAAAACGAAGATGTTATGTCACAACATAGATTTGAAACAATATCGACAAAACATTTCGTCAAAATCTGGCATATTTAAAATTTGTATTTTTAAAACCCATTTTTGGGTCCGAACCGGCTTAAGTATAAAACTAGAAACTTGCTCAGAATAATTTTTCGATATAATATCGTAAGTTTTCAAAGCCTAAAAGTGTAATATGAGTGAGTTAATCTTCATTAAAACTAGACAACTTTTATATAAAATTTCCTACACACTTTTTCCTGACATGAATAGTGTTGATAGAAATAATACCTAAAAACATTATTAATATTTTTCACATCTTTAACTGTTTTTGATAGATCACAAATAATAAAAACCTTCAAATGTAAAATTAAAACGTAAACAAGTAATAGTAGTAAATTTTTTCATTTCCGAAAATTATATCACTCGTAAATGTATAATAAATACATGCGTTAATGCATTTTATGATCAAAGAAAATTTTTATTCCACCTCACACTTTTATAAAATGTTGTTACACGTTTTTATAAACATTACAAAACATTTTTTTACAATTAAAAGAAATGTTTTATTCAAAATAAACATTTTAAAATTCAAATTTTTAGACCTAAAACGGCTAGAAAGTTCCAGAAAATTCCCCCTACATAAAAGGACAAACTGGAGAGCGCCCAGTCTAGGGCGGCCACCTTAAATACACGGGCGGCCCCCTTATCTTTAAGGGGACCGCACAAACCATTTTTCAGGGACCTCCCATAGGTAGACCTCATTACCAGAATGTCCTATAAATACTGGACTTTTCCCCACTATTTTCTCACCTTTTGCACTCATTCTTTCTGATAAAAAACAGCCCACACATCTCATTAAAATCATTTGATCATTTAATCATAAAGCTTTGTTTCCAAGTGATCCAAGCTCAATTCCTCAAGTGCAAGAGAAGAATACTTCCATCATTAAGTGAAGAAGTATTACACCTTTGTGTGTTGTTGCAATTTTATTGCATCCATATCAGAAACTTGTCTAAATCATATTTGTCAATCTTCAAAGTTGTGTAGGTTGCTAAGATCTAGGTGATTGTTGTAAGTATAGTTGGATCTTGGTGATCTTTCCTAGTAGTGTTAGTTAGGTGTGATTATAGTAGTGCTTGGTGAAGTAGTGGTGTGAAAAAACAAGGTGTGGAAGAAATGTTGTGTAGTCGTGATCAAGTCGTGAAGCAAAGTTGTGTAGTGGAAGTTGTGTAGTGTGTGGGTAATTGGTTCAGACTAAGATTAAAACTTTTACATCTACTTAGTGTCGGATATCAAGATAAACAAATTTGTATAGGGTTTTCTTTTCTCCGCCATAAGGTACTGTTGATATAGTACGAAAACTCTCGAGTTAGTGCTTGAGGAAGTGGAGTAGGGCGAAGAGGTGCTTCGTTGCCGAACAACTATAAATCCTCGCGTTGTCATTTGATTGTTCTATGAAACTCTTATCTCTGTCTTAACATTATTCTTCCATACTAACATATTTAATTGTTTAAGATAAGTATAATTGTATCATAATTGTGCAAGTGTTTGAATTCACATAAAGGCGAATCCTAGAATTTTTACAAACACTTTAAAACATTAAATTAAAAAGCGGTAAACTATTCAACCCCCCTTCTCTAGTTTCACAATTGGTATCAGAGCCACGTCAACAAGATTGTTTAAAAATAAATTGGATTTTAAAACTTAAATCATCTATGGCATCGAAAAATATTAGAAGGGCAATCTATGCATAGACACCACTATTTAAAAGTGATGGATTTATTTATTGGAAAAAATAGATTTGAAACTTATGTGAAGTCAAAAGATCTAGATCTTTGGCATGTTATTACCGATGGTGATTTTCCTCCTATTCAAAATAATCCCGAAACTAAAAAGGATGAAATTGTACATTTTCATAAACAAAACGATGATCTTAAAAAGAAACTTGCTAAAAATAATAAAGCTAAAATGGTAATTTATAATGCTTTACCCACTAAAGAAATATAAAAATTTTATGTGTCAAAAAAACCCAAAAAAATTTGGATACTTGTTAATCACTCACAAGGTAATAATCAAGTAAGTCAAAATCAAACAAAATAGAATATCTGTACAAACAATATGAACAAGTCATGATCCGGAATAGGAATCATAGATAATGCCTTTGCTAAATTTAACATATTATACTAGTCTAAAAGCCCTTATGAAGGTTTTTTCCAGCAAGAATTTGTTAGGAAATTATCTTAGGCATTACATCCTAATTGGGTAGCGCAAAAGTCACGGCGACTGATAATCCAAAGAATCTAACAACTCTATCACTTGACGAACTCATTGGAAATTTGAAGGTTTATGAAGAAGTAATTAAGAAAGATTCTGAAACCGTCAAAAGCAAAAGAGAACAAAGTAGATCTATTGCCTTGAAACTAGAAAGGAATCTAGTGATGAGGCAACTCAACCTCGAAAGTGAAGATGAAGAATTAACAGCCATGGCTGTAAAAGACTTCAAGAAATTCTGCAAAAGACGAGGACGATTCGTAAGACAACCACATAAAGAAAGAAAATCATTCCAAAGAAATAAAGATGACAAAAATGGCAAAGGCGAAAGAAAATGCTTTAAGTGTGGAGATCCAAATCATCTCATCGGAGAATGTCCGAAACTATCAAAATATCAAAATCAAAAGGCGTTTGTTGGAGGATCTTGGAGTGATAGCGACGAAGATGAAGAGGAGAAGACAAAGGACGAAAAGTGCCTTATGGCTAAAGCTTCTAATGAGGTACTTTCTGAAACCGAATACTTTAGTGATGACCAATCATCATTAGACGAAAATGACTTAGATAGTGAATATAGTAGACTATGCAAAATAGGACTAAAAGTCATGGCTAAAAATAAAACTCTAAAACAAGCTAAAATAGAATTAGAGAATGAAGCACTAGAATTAAAAGATAAATTATCTAGGTTAGAAAAAGGTAAGGAAGTAAATAAAGAATGCAAATTATGTCAAGACCTTAAGTTTGAAAATGAGAAGCTTAGAAAAGAAATATCTAGGCTAAATCAATTTAATGATAGAGTCACGTCGCTTCCCCCCCAACAAACTCACTTAAGAAAATAATAAGTTCTCAAAAACCTTCCGGAGATAAATCCGGTTTAGGATTTAATTTTACCAAAGGGTCACCTAGTGAAACCAAACAAGTAAATTTTGTAAGAGCTCAAGAAGTCGAGTCGAAAGAAAAATTGATAGAATCAAACCCAAACTCAAAACCAAAATTTATACTTATAAACAATACTAAAATTCCTATTGCAAGTGATGATGAGGTAAAACGTTTTTACAAACCTTCCTTAAAACCCGGAGTCAGATTTACTAAACCCACAATGAGGTCTAAAACACCTCCTCCGAGAAGAAAGGAAAACTCTCATCCTCATTCTAAAACACCTCAACCTAAGAGAGACCAAGGTAGATCAAATTACTCTAACACTAATCACACAATGTGGAATCATCCACACCAACCAACTTTACTCAATGTGGAAAGATGTTCACCATGCATGTGCCCGAATCAATGCAAAACTTGTTCGGAAACAATAACTCGGACCCATGAACGATAGGAACCAAGGCTAATCATCATATCTTCTGAGGTTATCATACAACACATCATTTGCTTTCGTCAAACAAATTGAAGAACTCATATAGGATTTTCATAAATCCTCATCCTTAAAGCTTGTTACCTTGAAGATTTTAAAGTAACTTCTCTTGAAGGCTAAGGTACGTCTCACTCTCTAACTACGTAAATTATAGATTGATATATGATATACTTAGTATCAGTGATAGTTAGGAAATATGGTAGTCAACTAAAATGATGCCATGTTGTTGGCTTCTAATTTTTTAAAAGAATTTGTACATTGGAAACCATTCTTTCACATGGATTATCCCATGAACCACTAAAAAATGGAAATCTTTATATGCCTCGAACTCACGTAGACGAATAAAAATGAATTAGTGGGTAATAATTAACATAGAAGTAGGATTAGTTTTGCATCGGAAAAGTCTTAAACCACTATGGATGAAACAAACTCCCTTCCACCTCGACGCTCGCCTCAACTACGTCTATCAAAATCGCCTTGTTGAAGTCTTAACTCCATTCCAATCTCTCATCCTCCATAATATCTACTCTTTCCCATTTCAAAACGTATCAATTAATTTTTTCGTTCGAAGAAATTAATTCATCATGTTCGCAAGAAGTCTAGTCACCAAATCAAAATCATCTTATGTATTGACATCCTATTATCTCGTCCGAGATAGTCAAAGAAAACTTTTTAATTAAACAAAGAGTGTAATTAAAAAATATGTCCAACATTCATCTAACGAAACTAACAAAAACAAAGAAATTTTTTTTTTCTTCAGGTGGCGGCCCCCTTAAAAATTAAGGGGACCGATCGTGTAAAAAGGGTGGCCCCCTTAATTAATTAAGGGGACCGCCTATCTGCGAAACCAAACACCCCCTTACAGTTGAATTTTATAACAAAACATCACTTTTCTCTCTTTCTTCTTCCCCTACCCATTTTGTGACGAAAATACCATCAATCCATAGCCATCAAAACAAAAATCACAATTCTTCCATTAACCAAAATTCACAAAGGCTTTCACTAATAATCAATCCATCAACATTTCTTGTAAGTTTTACAACCAACTTAGGAAATCTTTTTGTTTGATCTCCATCCAATTTTTGTTCTTAATCAAAATTGGGGGTTCTCATTATTGTCCAAATTAATGTTGATGGACATTATATTCGGATTAACTCTCCAAGAAAATGTGTAATGACTTTGCCAAGATCTGCATGGATGAGTTTGAAATGAGTATGATGGGGGAACTAAATTTCTTTTCTTAGATTTACAAATAAAACACTTAATGATGGATAATTTTTTAACTAATCAAAATATATTAAGGAAATGCTTAAGAAATTTTGACTAAACTCTAACCAATGAAAACCCCTATGTCTAATAAACGAAACCAAACTCACGAGAGACAACGAAAAGGTGAGCTCGTAGATAATACCAAATATAAGAGGCAATGAAAGGAATTTATATACTTAACAGCAATAACCCGATACATTTTATTGTTTGCCTTGTGCACGCTTTCAAGAGATCCCAAAACCACTCACCTAGAAGCGTTAAATGTATCTCCAAAGTAACCACCATACATTAAAGGCACACGCATTTAGGATTATGTATCCAAAGGGATCCGGCATAGAACAATAGTGTATGCGAATTCGGAATCAATGCGAATTACGTAGATCGCAAAGAGCACTAGTGGTTGTTTTGCATTTTATAGGATGTTCTAACATCTTGGTTTTCTAAGAATCAAATCGCTCTTGCCATCTCCACAACCGAAGCGGAATATATAAGCGCTGGAAAGGCATGTCAACAAGCCATATGGATGAAATAAGCTCTCGTAGACTATGGTGTTAGGTTAGACGATATTACAATAATGTGTGAGAACAAAGGGGTTATAGACTTAAGAAGAAATCTCGTTCAACACTCACGAACAAACACTTGTGATTCACCATTACTTTCTTCGCGATAATAATTCAAAAGGGAATATCTCATAGAAAAGTCTCACGGAACAAAAACATAGCCGATATCCTAACTAACCACTTAAACGTGAGTCATTAAACAAACTTACGTCTAGGTCTAGGAATGATGGAACAAATTGATTAATTTTTTGGCATAATAAAGAAATGATAATCTTCAAAAAGTTATTTGTCAAAAATCTGCGAAAAAATTTCTCAACAGGTGGCAGCCCCCTTAATTCATAAAGGGCGGGCCCTTTAATTTTAAAAGGACCGGCCAGACTTTAAGGGGACCACCCACCTGACTGACTAATTTTTTTTCTCTCTCTATGTGTTTATGTTTCTATTTTACACAAAAACACAATATGGGACAAGCTATAAAGCAAACTTTAACAAATTCTTCTACTCTAATGCATATTCATATACATATATACAATAGTTCCAATCTATATTTTGCCCCCCCTAAAAAGTCTTTCTCACAACTCGGAGCACATGAAAATCAATTTTCATATATTGTTGAGATATGCTAAAAACATTTTTCACATATGCATAATGTTCTCTTACTTGTTGTCAAAAGTATATAATCTAATATATATTTTTGACAATCTTGGTTGAGCAAAATTAAATCAAGGAGCATTTGGATTATTTCTTAGGTTTTACATATCTTAGTGTTGAAATAATCGCTACTCCACATTTGTCGCACTTAGACACACACTAGTATTTGAACAAAAGTTTGGTTCGTTTTTAACTTAACCCTCTTGTCAAGATAAATTCTTCGTGCATTATATCTAGTTACTATTTTATATGTTCTTCACTCTTTTGGTCTTCAATTCATATATGATTATATGCCAAAATTATGTGAAATAGTTCTATCCTACAACTTGTCATATATATGTAGAATGTTGAATGCTTAATTGCTATGTGCTAAAAACCTTGATTGCCATAAAAGGATGAACTTGCTGCAAATTAACCACCAAAACAGAAACCCTCACACAAAATTTTGAGAAAAATCAATTTTTGGGAAATCTAGGAAATAGCAGTAGGCGGCCCCCTTAATTCATAAAGGGCGGTCCCCTTATCTTTAAGGGGACCGACCCCTAATTAAGGGGACCGCCCTAGCAGTCACGGGTAAAACAGTTTCTTTCATCCCTTTTTGATCAAATACCCTCTAGACTTAGCTACTGTTTCCTTAAATTCACAAACATTTATTAGATTTGATCCTTTAAATGTTCATTCTTCCTAATTTAAATATTTCCTCCATTATAAATACATTCTCAACCATCATCATATCAATCATCCTCACCAATGACATCTCCTAACAAACCCACACCCAAACTATCAAGGGTAGCCAAAATAAGTGTGAAACCTATTTGGAGGAAGAAACTAAACCCTTGTAACACATCCAATGGGCTCAATGTTAACTTACCTACACAAATGCCAAAACCACTCAATCCTCATCATGAACCATCTCAAGAAAACAATCACCCCAATCAAGCATTACCAAATCCTTACATTAAGGACACTCCCACATCACCACAAGTTATCTCACACCCTCCATTTCCCATCTCACCCATCAATTCACATGTTACTCACACTCAAGCTCCACCTCAAGGTGACAACCAAACTCAACACACACCACCTTTATCTCCAAGTAGAGAAAGCCTAGTTGATGACATTAATCAACTACAAGACCTATCAAACCTCTTAGCCATGCATCTCTCTTAACAACAAAACAATATTCCCACATCAGCTTACTCTCCAAACCTACCACACACCCTCAACATTAACCAAGTTGAAACCCATGTTGGGTATTGCCCTTATTGCATCTTCACCCAAAAACAATTCCTTGCCTTAAGTGAGAATATCAATTGGATTGAATTCCTCCTCACTCGACCACATCCACCACCTAGAGTTCAAAGAGATTACCCTTCCACAACCGCCTCTGCTCCAAACTCTCCATCATCAACCAACTAATCTCGTAATATGCCTACAAATAATCGTCAAACCCTTTTGTGTCGCAAGCAAGTCAAAAATCCTTCTATGGCTACTTAGGATTTTCTTTTCATGATGTATCAATATGCTTCTAAAGCATATTTGTTTTTCTTTTTATGTATGCTTGTGTGTAGTTCACACACATTATCCTAAATGAATGAAGTATCTTTTGCTTTGATGTTTGCTTGCACTTGTCATATTTTTCCTTCCTTCTTGCTACATGTTAGAAATATTTGTATTGTTCTAACTCGTTTTTGTAGCCAAGAAACCATAGCTCGATTCCTTGGTGCCCTCGAACGAGGGGGAGCACACATCAAGGGGAGCATTTATTCCGTCGATTTTACTAGCAATTCTCGACGATGCCTTTTTGATTCTACAAAAAGGGGAAGAAATGACATAAAACTCACTAAATACTTGTTTAAAAATAATTTTACATTTAATGAGTTTAAATTTTGTAATCATCAAAAAGGGGGAGATTGTTGATAGAAATAATGCCTAAAAATATTATTAATATTTTTCACATCTTTACGTTTTGATAATCACAAAATATAAAAACGTTCAATGTAAAATTAAACGTAAACAAGTAATTAGTAGTAAATTTTCATTTCAAAAATTATATCACTTAAAGGTATGAATAAATAAATGCTTAATGCATTTTATGATCAAAGGAAATTTTTATTCAACCTCACACTTTTATAAAATGTTGTAAACATTTTTATAAACATTACAAAACATTTTCTACAATTAAAAGAAATGTTTTATTCAAAATAAACATTTTGAAATTCAAATTTTCGGACCTAAAACGGCTAGAAAGTTCCAGAAAATTCTCCCTACACAAAAGGACAAACTGGGGAGCGCCCAGTCTAGGGCGGCCCCCTTAAATACACGGGCGGCCCCCTTAATTTTAAGGGGACCGCCCACCTATTTAAGGGGACCGCCCATAGGTAGACGCTCCTCTAGTTTGTCCTATAAATACTGGACTATTCCCCACTATTTTCTCACCTTTTGCACTCATTCTTTCTGTTCTAAAACAGCCCACACATCTCATCAAAATCCTTTGATCATTTAATCATAAAGCTTTGTTTCTAAGTGATCCAAGCTTAATTCCTCAAGTGCAAGAGAAGAATACTTCCATCATCAAGTGAAGAAGTATTACACCTTTGTGTGTTTTTGCAATCTTATTGCATCCATATCATAACTTGTAAATCATTTGTAAATCTTGTAAAGTTGTGTAGTTGTTAGATCTTGGTGATAGTTGGAAGTATAGTTGGATCTTGGTGATCTTTCCTAGTAGTGTTAGTTAGGTGTGATTATAGTAGTGGCTTGGTGAAGTAGTAGTGTGAAGAAAACTAAGGTGTGAAGAAGTTGTGTAGTCGTGATCAAGTCGTGAAGCAAAGTTGTGTAGTGAAGTTGTGAAGTAGTGGTAGATTGGTTCTAGCTAAGATTAAAACTCGACATCTAGCTTAGTGTCAGAAATTAAGATAAGCAAAAGTTGTGTAAGGTTTTCTCTGCCATAAAGGAGCTTGTTGACATAGTGAAGAAAACTCTCGAGTTAGGTGCTCGGGGAGTGGAGTAGGGCGAAGAGGTGCTTCATTACCAAACCACTATAAATCCTCGCATTGTAATTTAATTATTCTTACTCTTATCTCTTGTCTTACATTATTTTCTCATACTATCCTATTAATTGTTTAAGTATATTGTTCATATTGTGCAAGTGTTGAATTCACATAAAGTTGAATCTATAATTTTTACAAACACTTTAAAACCTTAAATTAAAAAAGCGATAAACTATTTAACCCCCCTTCTTGTTTTCAACAAAATGTGTACCCTATGTCTATCCTAACCCCTTTATCGCCCTTTAAAACCATATTACCCTTGTTGCCTTTGAGAATTAATTAGACCCTAATTCTAACTGGTGCAAATTTGTGTACTTTCCAAGCTTATGATAGAATACATGTTGTGACTGTGCAATTGAGCGATCACCCCAAAAACGAAACACTTAGACTAGTGGAGAGCTGAGTGACTTTTTATCATCTTTGCGTGAGGTGTTCAGCTTTGATGTTTTCTAACATAAGAATTTTATAAATTCATTTCTTGATGTTATTCTTGAGAAATCTTTTTATGAAATGTTCTAACAAGTTCTACTTGAGGGCAAGCAGAAGTCAAGTTGGGGGATATTTGATAACATTAAATATTTAATACTTTTTCAGTGTCAAAATACCCCATATATTACTTATTAATGTTTCACTAATGCTTAAAAATGAGATATTTTCTATCATTTTGTAGTTTTCAGGTGAAATGCAAGAAAGTGACAAGAAACAAGGGAAAAAGGTCTTAAAGTGTAAATTCTGAAGAATGTTATGGCGTAACACCAAAAATGGTTACATCGTAACATAAATTAAGCAAGTACGAAGATCAAGGACAAGGCTACAGCGTAACACCATATCTAGTTACGCCGTAACCATATATTTGGAAGGAAATCTTGAGAAGATCACGTACTTATGGATATTATTTGAAGGTTATGGCGTAACACCATATTTGGTTACGCCGTAACAACTGCTTAAATATGGAATGTCGTGTATGATGGTTACGTCGTAACACCTTTATTGGTTGCGCTGTAACCGGTTCAATACCAATAAATAGAGGCCTCGTTCAAGCTATTCTGACATCACTTCTTCCACAGCCAATTAGAGAGGTAACAAAGGCTTCCAGCCTTTGAATAATTCCACCTGGAGTCCAAGGGAGATCACACTTTACTTACTTTTTGTATTTAATCGTTCAAATACGAATACTATAAGAATTATGAGTTTTCAATCTATGATTTCTTCTATTTCTTGTTGTGTTTCCATTACCATGAGTGGCTAAGCACTTAAAGTGCTGGCCTAGTTATGTAATTACTGTTGTTTTTATTGTTTCCTGTTAGATTATGGTTTTCTTAGATTTTCCTTGACTATCATGTAACCCTGGGTTTTGGTAGTACGGGTGGTTTGGACCTAGCTTGTCCCATAATTAGATTATCTAGTCAATATGGGATCCAATGGGTACTAGGGAGGATCACTAACTTCTTACCTGGTGTAGGAACTAACCGGTCATCGCACTTATCACTTTATATACTTAAAAAACACAGGAACTTTTTCAAAGAGGGTTAATAATCTTTATAGATTATTAGATATGTTTTGGGAATAGTTGGGATTAATCACTGCAACCTGGATAACGTACCTCCCAGATGATTTGGGATTGATTTGGAATCACAGGAAGTATAGGATAGACCATATATGCATATTCAAGTCTATCAACCTTTAAAACCACTAATGAAACCATATTTTAGCATTGAATAGGAATACATTTTCATAACAGCAGTAATGAAGTAACTAGGTTAGCATGTTTTCTCTCTTGATATCTTTAACTCTTTTAATTTCTAGTTATTTATTTTATTGTTAATTCCTTTCAATTCAAATCAAAAACCATTTTTAAAACGTGACATTTCAAATTAAAACTAATTACAACTTAGCTCTTGGGACGACCTCGGATTTACCATTCTATACTACTCACGATCGGGTTCTTTGCCAATTAGTGCGTGGTTAGGTAGATCGAGTTTTATAAATTTAAAACTTGGTAAAAATATATTTTAAAATAAAATACGCATCAACTACTAGAGTATAAATTGCCGTTAAGTAGTAAGTGGGTAAAGTCTCTATGAGCTAGGGTTTAACAAGATCACCATTACTTTAATCGCTAAGATAGATTATAATCAAGAAATTAGGATGCTTTATGCGGATGCTTTAATTGTGACATAATTAATGTGTCTAGGTCTTAGGATGAAGTCCCGCCTAAGTCTAAGAATGATATGCCATTTTGAGTTAAGTAATCATTGCACTGAATAAACAAACCAACTTCTAATCGAATTAATGATGGATAATACAGTTTTCTATCATAAGGCTCGACCACTCTTTTATATTCTGTTAATTTGCTTGCGTGGGTTAAATTGTCTTTAATTAATTGCAGTCACCACCAAACCCGTGCCAATCTCTCAGGCTGAAACCCCCCTTTTACCTGTTAGAATTTGGATTAGAACTAACATAAGATTAGCATAGGTTTGACTTAGATTAGAATTAACTTAGATTAGATAACCAAAATATTAATAAATTAAGAGATTTAACCCCGCTTCAAGTGTTTGACACCCTACTTATCACGAATCTATCACCGACCGGGTACACTGCTCGTTAAAGTGTTGTTTTTGGTTAAGTCGGCAAAATATAAATTTAAAACTTAAATCATAAAAATATACACCACACAAAGACACATCAAGTTTTTGGCGCCGTTGCTGGAGAGTGAAAATTAATCTTGATTTTTATTTTATATTTTGTTTTTTAACATTAGATCTAACCCTTAGGAGTAGTGTAAATTAGATTAGTGTATATTCTTGTATATTTTGAATATTTTGTATATTTGTTAGTTTAATTGATTGCTTGTATATTTGTGTGTTTAATTTAGTTGTTTTCCTAATACACTGTTCTGGTCGATAACTCGATACAGTGTATCCACTTCCATTGGATACGGCATATCCAACTTTCTGTCCAATACAATGTATTCATTCAACTGATTAATACGGCATATTCACTTCAATTAAATACGGCGTATCGATCATCTGGAACAAAATCATAATCTTAGTTTTCATATTTGATTTCCGTGCTAAAAATTTTTCTATCCTAAAGAGCCTATCCTTCTGATTGTTTACCCCTTGTTTCAGGTAGTGCATGACAAGGAGTTCTACGAGCAAACTATTTACACCTTACAAACAACTTGAACGAGAATTTAGATCATCTAGGAGACACTTCAAGACACTAAGTCTTGACGAATTGAGATCGCCTAATTTTAATTTATTTTCTGACCAAGAATACTCTGAGGAAGAAGTTGTGGAAACAATGGCGGAAACTATGGAGCAATACATGAGCAAGACCCGAGCTGACTATGGATCGGGGGTTGCTAGACCCAAAATTGAAGACAAGGATAACTTTGAACTAAAGGGCCAATTTCTTAAGGAACTACGTACCAACACCTTCAACGGTTCAGATCATAAAGATGCGAACGAACACATTGAGAAAGTTCTTGAGATAGTCGATCTATTCCACATTCCAAATATTACTATAGACTAAGTGATGCTTAGAGCATTCCCTATGTCCATAACTAGAGCCGTAAGCCGTTGGCTGAGAAATGAACCAACTGGTTCAATTACAACTTGGGATGGTCTTAAAACAAAAATTTTGAACAAATATTGCCCACCTGCTCTAACTGCAAAGAAAATGGAGGAAATCAACAACTTTCAACAAGAACCTGATGAAAACCTTTACCAAGCATGGGAGAGATTTAAAGAACTCTTGATGAAGTGTCCTCAACATTATTTAACGAAGATGCAAGAGGTAATCTTGTTCTATAATGGATTGGGAATTCCTACTCGATAAATTCTTGATTCAAGAGGTGCAATACCATCTAAGACTGCTGCTAATGCAAAGATAGCCATCCAAGAAATGGCTAAATACTCTCAAAAATGGCATAATGGAACATCTAGGTCAAGAAGTACTGAAACTTCTGACGGATTAGAAGCTATACAAGCACAACTCAATAATCTTGGAAGAGAGATCAAGAAGGTAAATGAAAAAGTCTATGCTGCTCAAGTTGGATGCGAACAATGCAAAGGACCCCATTACACCAAAGATTGCCCACTAAAAGAAGAAGGTAAAACCCCCAAAGAAGCTTAGTACACACAATTTGGTAGACCTTTTCAAGGAGGGGGATATAGAGCAACAGCTCTGGGATTCTATCAAAGGAACAATACGAATCCTTCGTACCAAGAACAAAGGCAATCTATAGAAGATACCATGAGCAAGTTTATGAGTGAATGAGCAAAGAGACATGAAGAAAACTCTAATTTGATTAAAGAAATTTGAGCTTCAACGGATCCTGCCATTCGAAACCAAGGAGCATCGATTAAAAATTTGGAAATTTAAATCGGGCAAATGAGCAAGGTACTACTAGAAAGAGGATTCGGAAGTCTGCCTAGCTCTACTAAAGCAAACCCGAGAGATTAAGTCAAGTCGATTTCAACTACTATTGAAGCTGTTTCATGCCCGATACGCCGTATTGGATCCTCCCAATACGCCGTATCCACTAGACAGAACCGTACATTAATGTACGAGACAAGACAAATGACTATTCCGTTTCTAAGTCGTTTGAATGGTTACTACTGTGAACTAAAGAAGGGATCATATGGACCACAATTCTTAGAAGCTTACTCTGAAGCTTCACATATCAATAATTCCATACCCAGAAAGGAGAAAGACCCAGAGAGTTTCACTTTATATTGCTTTATTAATAATGTATTCTTTGATAATGCCCTTGTTGACTTAGGAGCTAGCGTTAGTGTTATGCCTCTCTCGACCTACCTTAACTTAGGATTAGGCGAATTAGCTCACACTAAGTTGACAGTTGAATTAGCAGATAAGACTATGAAATATCCTAAAGGAATTGCTGAAAATGTGCTAGTAGGAATTAGTATTGGTAAATTGTTTTCCCGGTATCGATAGTGTGTGTTAGAGTGATTCTTGGATATGCCTGAGGGGATATCATAGTTTTGCCCTTGTTCCTCAGAAGACCATTTTTGTTTTATAATATATTTTTACCCCGTGACTAATCTAAGATTGATGTTACAACGAAGTTTACTTGATGGATGGGGGATGTCCTTTTGAAGATTTTCCCCCAAGGATAGCCCCCCACAATGTGAATCCCCACCCCACCCCATTGGAATAACACTTAGAGCAGGGACGGGTCACCCAACATCCCGTAATCTATCCCAATCTCCACCCTCATTTATAAATATTTACACAACAAAAAGCAGGATTTCCCCCAAAAACCCACCCCACCCCCATCCACTACCCCACCACCCACCATCGACCACCCCCGCCGCCACAGGCCCCAAACACCACCCAGACACTTGACACCCTCAAGGGACCTCACACATACACATCACCCCCCAACACCCATCTAAAACACCCCAATCAGATCTACTCGCATCCCTCCGGCAACTACCCACCGACCCAGACCTCCGAAAGCACCCAAATAAACACCACACAAGAAGAGACCCCCACTCCACGCAACACCCCCACAACAACCCCAAGAAAGACCCGCCCCCCCAAACCCCACGCCACCCCACATACACACAAGGCATCCCCCTACTCCCCACAACCACACAAACCACACACAGACAACATCCAGAAAACACGAACCCCATACAAAATCGAACCACCCAAAGCTAAAACCCAGACCAACCCCCCACATCCCACCCCAAACCCGAGAAGAACCACACCCCACCCCCCCAATAATGACCAACCACCCACAGAGAATCGCAAGAGACACCCCCCAACAAAGACCCCACACACCAACCTCGACATCCCCAGAAGAGACACATAAAGCCCCCCCCCTCACGGAACAACCCACCCTACCCCAAACAACCCCAAACTCGAACAACCCACCACCCCACTGCACCCCAATAATACGCCAACACAGAACCAGACACCTCCATCCAAGAACGAAAAGACACTAGAGAATCGAACCGCCTACCCAGATGCGCCGCCTACTCCCCCCCACCCCCTTCCCTCGCTGTGGTTCTTGAGCCCACTCATGGCCCACACCTCCCCCCTACACCCACCAACCCCCACCGGTGGGGGATAATAATGCTACCCGACCACCCCCTTCTGCTCCCCCCCCTCGCGCCCCACCCTTTGTTGACTTAGGAGCTAGCGTTAGTGTTATGCCTCTCTCGACCTACCTTAACTTAGGATTAGGCGAATTAGCTCACACTAAGTTGACAGTTGAATTAGCAGATAAGACTATGAAATATCCTAAAGGAATTGCTGAAAATGTGCTAGTAGGAATTAGTATTTTGTTTTCCCGATAGACTTTATAATTCTAGATATGCCCGAGGATATCAAAGTGCCATTGATCCTCGGAAGACCATTTTTGTCTACCGCCCATGCTAAGATTGATGTTTACAAAAAAAGATTACTTTGAGGGTTGGGGAAGAAAGGATTGTTTTCACAAGCGTTAAACCTGCTAGCAGTTTAATTAAGAGGGTCTACATGCTAAGTTTAAGAGAAAGAATGGAGCTTTATTTAGAAGCTAGGCTTATGGGAGAGACTTTGGTGTTAAATAGATCATTAGACCCTTTCTTTGAGGATTAGATAGAACTAAATGATCTAAATGAACCATTTAAGATTAAGAGAAATCAAGGTGATGATTTGATGCCCACCATTCAGGAAGGTGAGTTAATTAAGGAATTTAGAACTAGGGATGATGAACTTGATGCTGGAATTGATGATTACCCTAGTTATTGCTACTATGATAAGAAGATCCATATAGATTGTGCCCACAACTTAAAGTTTTCATGCATGATAGGATTTGAATTTACGCACGGTAACTTCTTCCTATTATTGTATGTCAATGTAATGTCCAAAACGTTTCATAATTCCATAATGAAAGATAAGATGGTGTACAAAAGGAATAATCTTATAGGAGCTTTAATGAATGTGCCTATTTTTGTTAGAACCTTTCCTGTTGTGACGGATTTTGCAGTTTTAGAAAATATGGATGCTTATCATGATGAAGTAATGGGCGATGTTATTTTTGGCGAACCATTTTTAAGAGAAGTTGGAATTAAAACAAGACGGTTCGAAGGGATGATTACCATTTACAATGGTAATGATGAAGTAACTTACCAAATTGTGCAATCACATCCGAGGTTTAAACACTACACTAATGAACAATGCAACAAGATCCCAACATTACTGAAGGTAAGTGATGAAGATAAGAAGAATGAAATCTCGCATCCATACCAAAAGCTTAAGGGGTTCTACAAAGGAGTCTTGAACTTAGGACCCGAATATGTCCGAGACGCGAAGATGGAAGAATGGCTCACATGCGGGCACATTAGCGTGCATGAGATGGAATGGTGAAGAGAAGCTAAAGAAAAGAAACAAAAGTGCTTCCCGAGAGACAACCCGAAATGTTATTTAATTTTATCGAGTTTGTCTTCCCAGACATCAATACGACGTATCCGCTCCATACCATACGATTTTAAATTTGTAATATTTGGTTAGATTATGTGCTAATTTTGCCCAAAATTTTAAATTTTTTTAGCACATAATTCTTTGTTCATTGATGATGAAGGCCGAGTAATGTGTCTTTCTTGCCTAGTTTATGGAGATTATGAGGCATTACACTACATTTAATACACATTAACTCGTGTAGTTTGAAGACCCCTTGACTATTGACCCTTGTTTTTGCCTTATGGGATTTGAATGCGACCAGTGACGGGGAGATTGCAGACTTGGAAACTATTTATTTTATGTCTTTATATAACACCAATTAAATGTGCACACATGCCTAATCCCTAACCTTTGGTTTTACTTGAATGAGGGAATAAATGCAATCATGTATGTCTATTCCATCATCATGGATGTGTATATATGGTTTGTCGCCCTTGTTGGTGTAACGCTTTGGTGAAAGATTAGAAGATCCATATCCTATATCATTCTCCATCTTAACCTTTGGTTTTGCACGAATGAGGGAGTGAGAAATCATACATGTCTCATCTGTCGTTACAGATGTGTATGTGTGGTTTCGTCGCCCTTATTGGTGTAACGCTTTTGGTTAAGATTGTATTAAAATAATGATTTACCCGGTAAGACTTTGTGTTGTGTCAACCCATTTGCCTTTTTGAACAGTTGCATCTAGACTCTAGTAGTGGAGATTAGTATCCTTGCCAAGCTTATGATATAATACTCGCCATGACTGAGCAGTTAAGTGATCACCAAAAATGAAACACATAGATTAGTGAGAGTACGAGTGTGATTCGTTTTTCCTTTCGTGAGGTGCTTAGTTTGAAATTTTCTAGCATAGGTAATTTGTAAATTCATATCTTCCTGGGTAACTTGGGAGATATCTTTTTAAGAAATATTTAAAAGGTTCTACTTGAGGGCAAGTAGAAGTCAAGTGGGAGGATATTTGATAAAATTAAATATTTAATACTTTTTGGTATCAAATTCCTGCGTTTATTGCCTTGCTTTATATCATTTTTATATGAATTCGGTACTTAATTTATTTTTATTTCGAATTCAGGTAATTAAAGGCATTTGAACAGAAAAAGGCGAGAAATGGTCAAAAATAGTACCAATACTAATTTATTTAGTAAAAGTACTAAAATCATTTGATGGCTACTATATTTCTCCAAGATACATCTTATGAGCCTAGTGACGAATAGTACCACTACTATATTATTTAGTAGAGGTACTATATTTTTATAGATGAACACGATCGAAGAATTGCAAGCTTAGAAGGATTACGGTGTAACCGTCCCGTAAGAGTTATGCCGTAAATATTTTTTTGCTAAAGAGATATTGATGCTGACTAAGGGTTACGGTGTAACAGGTCGATATAATTACGCCATAACCAATTTTTTATACTAAATATTGGAAAGCCGCGTCAGAAGGCTTACGGCGTAACAAGGTCGATGCCGTTACGCCGTAACGATGGCTTACCACAGGGACTAAAAGTGCTATAGTTCATTAAAGCTTCGAGTATTAATCTTATAAAGTCAACAACGATGGAGGGCCAATTGTGCCAAAGTCTCAAAATCCCTATTAACTATTTATATCGAAAGAATGAGAGATCATTGATATCAATTTTCATTCGTGGGTTTCTTTTCTTTCTGCGCGTGCGACAAGACGACAAGAAGAAAGAGCAGGTTGCACGCCTGCTTGATTCAGGTATAGGGCAAACCCTTTGGGGTTCACCACGGGATCCAACTAGAAGATCAGGAGCATTATTTTAGCATGATTTGTACATGATTCCTCAACTATTACAGTTTGATTTCAATTAATTATTTTTAATGATTTATTTGATATCGGCTTAATTTGTTGATGCTTGATATTTATTATGCTTAAGTTTTGTTCTCGCCATTTACTTTGTTAATTATTCTATGTTTCTTTATTTTTGATCTCTTTGGCTAATAATTGTTTTATTAGATATCTTTATAGCTTGTCATAGATCCCTGCGTTTTGGCAATATTGAAAGGTAGTTTTGATCCGGTTAATCCTTTTATTAGGCAAACCGCTGAACTTAGAATTACAAAGGTACTAGGATAAGTTGTAATCTATCTTATTATAGGAATCAATCAGATCACCGCCTTAATTACCCTAAATACTTAAAAAAGTGCAGGAACTCTTTCAGAGAGAGTTAATAATCTATTTATTAGGTTATAGACAAGTATTTTAGATGATTGGTACTTAATAGTTGCAATCAGGATACCTTAACATCAAGACTTTCGAGCAATTGGGATCCATGGAAGTATAAGGCAGACCACGAATGTCAATTCAAATCTGTTGATATTAGAACACTAATAAAATAAGAATTAGACATTACACTTGAGATCAAGATAATTAAACTTAGGATATTTAATTAGTTAAATGAGTTCATCTTCTTAGTAGTTTTCCACTATACCAATTCCATTGATTGAATAAAACCAGTTTAGTTCTTCTCATTTATTCTCTTACAATTTAGTTTTCTAATCAGCTTTTAAAATCGTCACAATTAAAACTCAGATTTTAGACCATCCTCTTAGCTCTTGGGACGACCTCGGATTTACCAATCCTACACTACACATGACTGGGTTCTCTGCCTGTTAGTGCATTTGTAAATGTTTTTGATTTTCTTCATTAAGCACCTTTAATCAATCAATCAATTGTTTCTAAGCTGGGAAGTTGGTTTCTTTTTTGGGTCACCCCCTTTCTTCTTGTTTCCAAGAGAAGAGGAGAAAATCTCATGAACATTTTTTTTAGATAGAAAATCGAACAAGAAAACCCATTTCTTTTGTCTACGTTTATTCTTGCTTTATATTCTATATTATTCTAATTTCAGAAAAACGAAAAGATTCAAAACCCAAATAATCAGGTTGTAGTACCTTGGTTGAATTTTCACATAGACAGGATGCTCTACACATCATAAGGAGATTCATATAAAATAAAAGGAGGTTTTTTTTTGCATTTTTCTTTTTTTAGTTCTCCTTTTTTCTATCTTTTATTATCTATCCTAAAACATAATAAATATAGTACACTACACACGACCGGGTTCTCTGCCTGTTAGTGCATTTGTAAAGGTAAAGCGAGTTTTATAAATTTTAAACTTGGTAAAAATATTTAAAAGAAAATACGCATCATGCATGCAAATATCTTAGTTATTATTTTTGGTGAATGTGTGTATATATATATATATATATATATATATATGTATATGTATATGTATATGTATATATATAATATTATATAGTTATATTATATATCTATACATATTTGTATACATCTATTATATATGTATGTATTATATCATGTATATATATATATATTATTATATATGATACATATAATTATATATATATATATATATATATTATTATACTTATTATATATATATATATATATATATATATATATATATATATACATACATATATATACATGTACGTATATATACATGTACGTATATATACATGTACGTATATATACATGTACGTATATATACATGTACGTATATATACATGTACATATATATACATGTATGTATATATATATACATTTATGTATATGTATACTAGTTGCAAACCCGCCCGATGGGCGGGCTTGCCTTGTGAGTATCCAGGGAATAAATAAAGTAACGGTTAATCAATTATGAAAATCGTAAAATATTTATAGAGTGAATAAAGAACAAAAAAGAAATGTATGATAATCTGATATGAGAAAATAAAACTTATTAAAGTATACAAAAAGAGTACATGATATGCAATGTGAAACTAACACGAATGTATATTCCTTTTTAGAAGAATCATAACTACGAATTAATGTTTTGTATATTGTTTGAGAAGAAAAAATTACATAATATGCAATGTGAAAACTAATACCTAGGGAAAAAAATTAATAAGGTTCGTAAATGAACACCTTAGTGCATACAAAAGTGTTTTTTTTACTATGGAAGTCACTTCTCTCAGACGTATTATATGTATGCATGTTAACAATGTTTAGTATGGTTATCAATCTCGTCTGGTTGTTATCATATTTCATAGTTATTAATCCATCCGTTTATAATTTGTTATAAACATTATGCTATTTATTAGTATCACAAACGTTCATATTAAAACCTTTCTATATTGTTTTTTAATAAGCATTCTGCTAATAGTTTGATATTTTTAACGATTCTTGAAACTATTATTATGCGGTTCATTTTAATACATCAACTTAAACAAAATCAAAATTCCCTATTAGTTTTTAAAACAAAATCTTAAAAAAAACTTACTTAAAGTCAAACAATAATTAATCTTAAACATACTTTTAAAATTTCCACCTACTTTTTGTATTCTTGTAGGTAAACATTAAATATACATACATATTCCTATATTGCATAACCCGCCCGATGAGCGAGTAAGCCTTGTCAGTATTAATGAAATAAATTTAGTAGTGGTTAATGAATTACGAACATTGTAAAATATTTATAGAGTGAATAAAGAACTAAAAGAAATGAATGGTAATCCGATAAGAGGAAATAACACCTAATAAATTATCCACCTTACAAAGTATATGTGTTTAGTTTAAATGCGAAATAAAGCTTCTTTATCCACAACGTTAATGGTTGAATTTGTGTATTTACCATCTTTATCACAACACATAATCTTCAAACCCTTCATGCTCTTGACCCTTGAGACAACGTCATATAGTTGCCCATGAGAGAAAAATGACCTCTGATATGCTAATGCTTCTTCTTCGATCATCTTGGCTCTGTTTGTGCATTTTCCAACTCTTAGCTCTAAACAGTATCATGTTCAATCATTTCGATAAAAGTTAGCATCACACAAGTCCTACCATAACAACATCGTACCATAACTTTTTTGTGTTGCTTCACATACTTTGCCTCCTGACTCGTTTTGTGGGCAAGTGTCATTTTTTCCCTTTCTTTTACTTAGAGCATAACCTTCTTCAGGTGACCAATCAAGGCCACTAAAGATGTTAAGACGGAATTTGGCAGGTGTTTTGTTTGAGATATATGCTTAGTTTATTAGCTCGTTGTAGGCTTGTAAGTGGGCCAAGTCTTGATCAAGATCCGATTTGATCGAATCCATTTTGAGTGTCCCAACCCAACATGTCAAAAACTTGATCCACTGGTCCAACAAGCAATAAAACTTAGGTCGATCCCTTAAAACAATAAACAAATATGCATATGTTTTAATTTTATAATATTATAAGCATTCTATAAGAATAGAGTATGTTAAAAGATGTCTAAGACGTTGTGTATGAGAAAAATTATAAAAATAGAGCTTTTTTGTTAACCTACAAGTTTGATGGACTTAATGATGTCAGAGTTCTTTTTAGATTTTATGACAAGTAATATTTAAAATTGAGTGATTTATGACACAAATTGTTTACGATGACTCATGTTTTATGTGAATTATTATGATAACACAAAAATTTGGAAAAGGTTTCTTCCATGACTAATGTTCTAGCATGTGAATGCTTATACAGTTAAAGTTTTTGGAAATATTAATATTATATATTTATAATTGATTAAGAAGATAGGTAAATCTACAAATTAAGAAACTTATAGACAGGAGACACGGTGGGGAGAGTTGTTAAAAAACTATAATAAGTGGGTGAAAAACTATAATAAGTGGGTGAATATCGGTCATGATCCATTTATTTAGAACAGTTAGCCATGGGTAAGATCACGGCCCAAAAGCGAGTCAGATCAAAATCCACTTAGTTTGGTCATGGATCAGATCATACTGTCAGTTGAGAGGCTTAACTTATTGTATAGTATGACTTATGAATAGTGTTTGAATAGTACACATAAGGATGGTTTCCTAACTGAACTAATGTGCAATCACACACAAACACATTAAAAGTTTAAGTTAAAACCTGTCAGTTGCAATATCCTTGGCTTCAACAGAGAAAAGCCTAGCTACAGCTTTCAGGACACCTAAAAACGGTCCACCAATATTCATTACCGCTTTTATGTGTAACATTTAATATTTTCAGGTCTTTTACGACGCCATCTATTTTACTAATTATTTATTTTTCTTTCTCGTACGCGTTTACTTTTATTTTTAATAGTTAAGTTAAATCGCGTAAGTTAAAAATTATCGTTTAGCGTAAACGGACACCAAACAAATAAATGTTTACATCAAGCAAGTGTTAAGTAATTATTTTGAGTATAATTATTAACTTTGTTTATTTTATTTTTATTGGTTACGTAAATTGATTACGTTTCGCGATAAATTGCGTTTAGGCACTTCCGGAACCACCAAAACTTTTTTAAGCTTCAACAAATACCCACTTTTATACCCAATACATAAAATTAACTCAAACATATCATATATCTCTTGCCATAACCAAATTTTTGGCCAAATATTCAAAGAAGTATCAAAGTGGTCAAGATTAGTCTTTAGACATTTTATACACCATTAAAACCACCCATACCTTGTTCCCTTTGACTAAGAGTCTTCCCTAAGACCCTCATCTTGTTTCCAAGACCCCTATTGCATCTTTGACTAGCCTTATGTTATATATACAAGCATACATGAGTTAGATAACACTTACATGCAAAATACTTAGTAAAAATCACAAAAACACTTCCTTTGTGCTCTACACATGCCACGGCTCAACCCCCCACCCCCTCTAAGCAATCCATACAAAATTTTCTACAACCTATACACATTCATCCTAAGATATTCTAAGGTGTTTTCAAGCATTGGATTACCTTTTTCAAGTATTAATCAAGAAAAGTGAAACTAGAATTTTATCTTGGAAAGCTAGGGTTTTCATTGTGAAAGCTTTGGATTTCTATCTAAACAAGGGTTTAGATTACTTTGTTCATCATCATCATACATCATAAGGTCTACTAGAACCATTTATGTTCTTATAATTTTCATTTTTATGCATATGTTGTTTCTATTTTAGTTAAATCACCATTTAAGATTTTTAACATGTAAATGGAATTATTACTTGCAATGGTCATTTTGTACACTAATATACATGTTGTGTTATTACATATATCAAGTTTCGTGTGTTGAATCATCCGTTAAGTCATTCAAACAAGTCCCGAACCGCTTTTATCAAAACTACATTAAAACATTTACA
>BQNB010041427.1:807-46768 GCA_026074375.1 Tanacetum coccineum
TGATGTTTATAATAAAATAATAATATTTTATTACTTTGTCCTCTTATCGGGCTTATAAGGGTAAGTATGATTTCTTGCCTAATTTGTACGGTTAAGTCAAATTGTTTCAACCTTGAAACTTAACGATTAATAAAATCTAATTTTGTTCCGTTGTTGGGTCAATAAGAAAATGAGTGTTTCCAAGATATTTCCTAAGTGTGAGACATTTTATAAAATTTCGGCATGACCCGTTTGTTTGTAAGAGTTTTGTGGTATATCCTATATCATAACACGGGGCGATTATTGGATTTGGCTAGTTTCTAGAGAGAGAAACACTAGAGAGAATATTCTAGAGGGAGAAAATATGTTTCTTTGTAAATGAAACAATAACTAGCTTACCTCTTCCAAAGTTGGAAGAGGCTATTTATAGTACTTACAATATACCGGGTATTCGTACCCGACTTAATACCGAAAAACGTACTATTAACTATTAAACTACGAGCTATAATAAACAGTAAAATACACGGGGTGACCGAGTCTTTTTCTAATATCTAACATTAAATATTGAGTTTAAAATCCACCCTAAAACCACAACATTGACTCTATCCCATTGTTTCCTTAAAACTTCATCAGTATTAGACCTTCTACAAGAACCATCAATAAAGCTAGTTTTATTTTTACCCTCTAAAGCAAGTAACATAGCACATGACCAAACTTGATAATTCTCAGTCCCTTTTTAATTTCACAAAAACAATAGTCAATGTAATCATTAGGATGTAAATGCAACGGACTACTCACATCAAGCTTACTAATCAAAGTAACATTATTATCATCCCCAACATCAAATTCATCATCAGTATAACCATGAAGCGACATGATGACAATAAAGAATAAATACAGAACAAGAATATCACACAAAGTAGATAAAAAAACAAGAATAAGCTTAAAGAGTTCTCAGGCTTCCTTGCCACTTAAATGGTAGGTCAAAGGCAGACAAGCTTATTCAAAATCAAAACAATAATAAAACTAAACACCAACCCTTTAATCAACCAACAACTTTTTAATAGTGCCTCTACCTATCCTCTAGCAATCTGATATTGAAAATAAAGTAGAAATAAAGAGGGAGAGTGAGAGGTGTTACAGAGCACACAATCAGCAATAACCAGTGGAAGACTTCCTTACTACCCTTTGATTCACTTAGTCAAAGGATAATAAGAACCCAGAATCTTTATTCCAAACACACCAAACCCTAGTTTCAAGAATTAAGATTTTTCTTGATTTTTCCAGAAACAACCAAGAACACCAACCGATCAACTGACAATAGTCAATTGAACACAAAAAGCCTTTAGAGATCAAAAGCCCCAAATTTCCCAAACCCTAATTTTCTTAAATATTAGGGGTTTAAAAAATGTTCAATTATACCAAATTAAGAACAGATTTATCAACTAACAATCGTTAATTGATAAAAAAAATCAATTTACAATGAAAACCCCAAAAATTCTTCGAAACCTTAATTTTTTAAATTTCAGATCAAGAAGGAAGACCTTGCTGTGATACCATGAATAAATTTTATTAAAACAGAACAATTCAAGAACAACGATATCTCTCAAACAACCAGATCACAAGACTTGATCTTAATCAAGTATCAAAACTAAATCACCACTGCTAATCAGATGTGATTCAATCACCTAATTAGTGATTGTTCTATTACAATTAAACCGAAAGCAACAAGAGATCAAATACAGATCTTAGAGAGAGAAGGGAGCTTTTAGAGTGAGAGAGATTAAGGTTATGACTCAAGTCATACCCTGATGTCTCTATATATAGCCAGCTTCAATCTTGGCAACTTCAGACCTCCAAATTCCCAAAGCTTTCCAAATAGCTTCACAACTAAAGAACCAACTTAAATTGAGAATACAAACATGACACAATAAGTCCTCAAGTTATAAAGTTCCGGAATGAGATTATACTTTTAACACTAACTATAATTAAGGAGTCTTGGAAACTTATCTGATGTCTAATGAATTTATTGAAAAGTTAATAAGCTCATAAACCTATATTATAACTTATGAGCTTATTCACTTGAGTTTGTGAGGTTATAAAGTTCATAAACTCAAATAGATGACCTTATAAGCCTAAAAGAAATAAGCTTATGATCTTATCAGGTTTTCAATAATCTCATAAATAAGCTTATATGAACACCCCCTTAGTATAGTTAAAAATAGAAATTCTTAATGGCAAACTTATTATATCAACTATACATTTAGCATGCAGATAGGCCAAGGCGCTTTGGGCCTCATTTTTAAGCCTGACGTTGGGTCTGGTGTTAGGCCTGGCGTTAGGTATGTATTTGTAGACTGATTGGGTTACTAACCACTTTTTTGAACCCGGCCCACTAACGCAATCCGATCCGAAATACCAAACGTATATATTATCTCCGCGGACTTAAACAAAAATATCACAACAACGAAAAGTGCGGTTTTATCGGTAATTTTTATCGATCGAAGGAAAAATTTACAAAAACATAATAATGAGTTGAGGGCTACAAATGTTCTCTGATGTGGCATCATTTGTCCAAGAGTTAGACCAATTTAAAAAAAAGGGTCTAATTTGAGAAAAGATTAAGATCTACATGACATATTATTCTTCAGAATAACATCTAGCGGTGTTTTTAATGTTCCAAAAACCAATTAGATCTCGCAGCAGAAAATTACTCAATAATTAGCTTAAATGCTACGTAGTTATATACGTACTAGTTGGATACTCGCGCATAGTGGCGGCGATAAAAATTCCTAACCCAACTCGCTCCGCAATTCTCTACCCGCTTAGAGAATTCGTTTGTTTGGGTTTCCGTACCTCATTTTAACATCATTCTCGCTTGTATAAAGACTCACACGCTCTCTTACCCATCAAACATTGTCTCCAAAAGTATATATCTTTTACGAATCAAGTTTGTATTCAAATTAAAAATAAAGTTGTTAAAAAATTCAAAATAAACCCACTAAAAATGTGAAAAGCTAAAAATTTATAAAATATATCAAAATTGATGCTGAATTAAAGATCACGAAATTTTAGAAAATACGGTGAAATTAAATCATAAAAAAAAATAAATAGATAAAAAGATATGTCAAATTAAAAATAAAAGTGATTTTTTAATTAAGAATTGACACATATCACTTTATGATGTGATTTTCTAAAATAAGATGGATGGTCAAGATTGCAGCTCATTATCTTAATTTTTTATGGGACCCACATTGTAAAAGCAAACAGACTAATTTTCAACGCTCAAGATAAATTAATCATAACTAGTTGGTTACCCGCGCATAGCGGCGGCAATAAAAAATTTACTAAGTCAACTTTTTACTCAATTTCTTACCCGCTTAGTAATTTCGTTTCACAACACTTTGAATGTATGTGTTCGTTTGGGTTTTCTGTAGCTTTTCCGCAACACTATATTAACATTATCATTCTCGCATGTAAAAAGACAACACTCTCTCCGAAAGTATATAGTTTTAACGTATCAAGTTTATATTTATTAAGGTTAAAGTTGTAAAAAAATATAAATCAACACAAAATAAACCCACTAAAAATGTAAAAAAACAAAAAAATATATAAAAAAATATAAAAATATATCAAAATGGATGTTGAATTAAAGAGCACAAAATTTTAAAAAATATGGTGAAATTAGATCATAATAAAATTAAATTGATAAAAAGATATTTCAATTTGAAAATAAAGGTGATTTTTTAATCAAAAGGTGACACATGTCACTTTATAATGTGGTTCTTTAAAATGAGATGGATGGTCAAGATTGCACCTCCTTATCTTAATTTTTATTGGGTCCCACATTATAAATGCTTTATATAGTAGTATAGATATACAAGAAATATTCGAAATTAATTCATAGATATACAAAATAAAGACCGAACCAGATTCTAATGTCATTCAAGTTTAGGGACATATTTATTTTTCCATGTTGAGTTGAACAATATTGACATTACCGAAACTTGGACTCATCAAATATCTTTCGAGCTAATATGAAAGCAAACCAGACCCACGTTTCTCGTTTGCTTTTGCTGTCTCAATGTATACATTCAGTTTTATTGTAGAATATTTTCGTTTATCACATTCGTCATTTTACATATACATTACAAGTTTACAACTACATGAAGACTTAAAAACCATTTCGAGTAGATTTTGTGATATAAATATACTCATGTTAGTGGAATAGTGGGTACTATTTGAGTTTAGCTACCGTAAAAAAAAGTGTTGCTCCTACAATAAATAGCTAGCATAAAGAAAAACAAAAAACAGTATATGTCTGAGCCCGGGTTCGAACCGGGGACCTCTAGTGTGTGAGACTAGCGTGATAACCGACTACACCACCCAGACTTATTCGTTAATTTAGATCAAATTAGTATTATTTATTTGTGATTTAATTAACATGAGTTGCATTTTATTTCTTCATGCAGTATTTCGATATTCGAACGACACCTTTTGGATTCATTTGTTTTTTCTTCATGCATTATTTGTGATTTAATTAGTATATTTACAAGTGTTCGTGCTTCTGAGTGTAAAATTTAAATTCGTTTAACTTTTTGGACTCGGTAATCAGGGTCGTCTCGTGTTTTTCGGTGGCCCTGGGCAATAACAAGAAAGACGCCCTATTGCGCTTCTAAACTAAAGAGAAATTACATATAAACTTGAATTACATGGCTCATATATGTATAATATTATACGTATTTATATGCAAAACTAATAAAAATGTGGCCCTTTTTAAACGGAGGCCTTGTGCGACGGTACCTATTGCACACCCTTCCGAGACCCCTCTGTCGGTAATAATATATATTAGGGGTGTGCATAAAACCGAAAAACTGAACCTAAACCGAAAAAACCCGAAGAACCGAAACCTGAAAACCAAAACCGATTGAAAAACCAATGGTTTGGTTTTCGGATTTTGGAAAAACCGAAGTTTTTTGTTCGGTTTGGTTTTAGCATTAAAATAAAACCGATATAAACCGAACCGATCTTTATAAACATGGGAACAAAAATAAATTTTGATCGAAGCTAAGGGACGATGAATATGCTCCGCTAGATTAACTATATCATGTCGAGTAACTACTCTTTGTTTCATATACTTCTTGTACATGCCATTTATGACACATAATAAGTCTCTTCTATGAGTTTTTTTATGTTTATTAGGTTTTTATCGTTGTTATTGTGTTTCTTTATAACACATAAATAATTTTTTAAGGGTTTTATATGGTCATTTGTTTCTTATTATCATTGTTGTGTCTTTAGTTTTTCTTATTTGGATTATTTCTTTAAAGCTTTGAAGGTGTTGGTTTATGGTATATTCCAAATCGACTTTGCAAAAGCAAAGCTCGATAAGTCGTATAGAAACCGAAAAACCAAACCGAAAATAAACCGACAACCGAAAAACCAAACTGACACAAAACCGAAACCGAATGGTTTCTAAAGATCAAAAACCGAAATTTTTTGGTTCGGTTTCGGTTTTATACAAAAACCGAACCAAACCGAACCATGTTCACCCCTAATATATATGAGACTAAGAGGTTGTTTACTTTTTTTTTTAGTGGTGAGAAAAATGGGCTCAAAACTCTAAGTATCTCTTAGTTGAGAGATGAATAAAACCTCTCTTCTCTTCTCTAAGTGGTTAAATAAAACATTTATATCTAATCACTTAATTTGGTAAACACCCCTTAAAAGAGATTGCAGGTTCCAGTTTCGTTAAAGACAATTGTAGAATAAGTGGCATACATGTCCAAAAAGTCGTCGTTATGAAAGCTAGAAGTTTAGGAAAACAAAGTCAGGAGTACTGCATGCATATACTACAAACAATTCCAATGCTTCTTAGTTCTTACATAAACAATTTGAATATTATATCTCTGTTCAAACTTACCAATCTTGCATCTCATAAAGATCCAATTTATCTATACTACATATACAAAGAAAATACAATATCGCCGTATATAACGAGCAATCGTCTAGTTACGTAAAAATAATTAATAAATAGAAAAATAATTTTTCGAGGGTTTTGTTCACCAAACAGGACACGGTTAAGTACTTGAGTTAACTACTAATCCAGTGTATTGACCAAATTTCAGTACCAATAAGGCAATAATCACGTCCTGAATTTTCCATATCTTCAGTGGCAATTACCATCGCAATTGCTAACAACTAAATCAAATTAACCAGAAATTTGTACCAATGCCTCAATGGCAAACAATATCGTAAACAATTTAAATCATAACAAAAAGATAGATACGAGTATATGTTAGTATAAGAAATTTAGAAGTATATCGACTTACATATATGAAAAAGTCCCATATATATGCCGCATGAGTATACAGATAAACATACGTTTAATTATTAGTATTCGCTTTGAATAAGATCACAGTGACATTGTACGCCAAGTGACCAAGAATGTGTTACATATGAATTCGACCCATACACATAATTATTAGTATTCGCTTTACAATATATTTTGGGTAATCGAATCAATATAATCAAGTCTTTTGTTTTAGAATTTAATCATTCGGTTGTATCTTCTTTCTCTAGGTGTCAATTTCCTACCTGCAAAACCATCATCAAAATGCGACATATAAGAATAGTTAAAACAAACACATTATAAGGAAATGAACCATTGGTATATAGTAATTAAACGTACTTGGTTTATTTCCTTTTCTTGTACCAGCAGTACGAGGAATGAAAACACCAGTTCTAGTACGAGGAATGAAAACCCCAGTTCCATTGCTCGTATTGCGCCACAAATCTAAAAGCCAAACAGGCGGTGAGCTTGTAGAATTCTCATTTTCATGTTTCCAACAAAAATAGCTTTCATGTTGTTGCTCCAAGATAAGCCTTCGTCTATTCATCCACGCAGAAGTTGATGGTTTAAAGTTTTTTCCACCAACATAATCTTCCTTCTCATCATCCGCTATCAATGTCAAGATCCTCCTTTCATGTTCATGATAAAAAGAATCAAAGTCGTTGCTCGTGTCAGTTTCTTGGCTAAGGCTAGTTCTTGTGTTTGTATCCATGTTTAGAATGAGTGCAAGTATTTTAAACAACTTGTTTTGAGGTTTATATAGTTGTTGGTGTGATTTTGTAAAAGAATTGTTCAGAATGAGTGCAAGTTTTATAGACAACTTGCTTTGAGTTTATATAGTTGTTGGTGTGATTGTACGTGTGAAAACATTCAAGGTATAATACCAGTATCAATTAACTTATAGGAAGTAAATTAAGGTTTGATTGTAGATTGACCGTTTTCCAAGATTTGGTAATTCAGAATTTAGTGGTTGATTTTCTGCATTTAATTTGTAAGCTCATGCAGTTAATCATTCACTATGTATATTTAATTCAATAAACATCAACTAGGGGCATCTTTCACATTTGAATTCAATGTGCAAATTAATGGAACGCGTCCAAAAAGAAGTCATATCAGGGTCTCTACTTTGCAAGAATCCAATAAGGGTTAAATTACGGGTGAAGAGATGTAGTCATGTAGATTCATATTGCTAGCTACGATATGTTATCTATTAAATAATTTTTCAAGACTTTATATTATATGCCAAGATTTTAGCACATGCTACAAAATAAATTGAAGCCACTTATTTTTTTTTTCGAAAAAAATAATTAAAATTTTAATTACACCTATTTTTTTAGATTAAATATTTCATTAACCGTTAATCGTTACACAAAACAAATTATACCGCCACTACGAACAATTAATTATTTTTCTATAAACGAACACTTTAATATAATTAAAAAAAAAAACTCTTTTTCGTTTTTTTTACGTTTTCTTTGTTGTATCTAAATTCGAATGGCATATCACATGTGATTTAACATGAATATGAAAGTTCGAACACTAAGCATCTATCACAAATAGCTCCCCTTCACTTAGTCACAAATTTTCATTAAGGTACGATATTAACTGAATTTGACACTAAATTAATGACGAACTAAAGTCGTCACTTACGGGTGTGTGACAACAAATTTCTTCACGTAATTTCATCACAAAAGTGGCTAACATCGTCACTATCTGCTGGAATTAGTGACGAAAAAAAGGCGTCACTTATTGGGTGAACCTAACGAGAAACCTAACGAAACTTAAGTCCAATAGTGAGACATACAGGTCGTCACGTTGGAGACAAGATTGTAACTTGAGCATCCAACAGAAGCTTACCATACGCCGGAAAAATCATTTTATCGTCCACAACACGCGCACGCAATGTAAAATCATCTGTTTCTTAGTGCATCATAAGCATTGACACTCCGGCCACAAATCCTTAAGATTCATCAATTTGGGTTGCAAATTAAACTATCATTATTAACAGGTGTCTTTGGACCCGGAATCAACATTGACTATTGAACATGTAATGGGTCCTTCAGGCATTTCCACGGAGGTAAGTTGTATGGAACAATAAAGGCGGGCCATATTGCTATATGGATTGTTACGGTTACCAAACGGATTTGAAATCCGTCTGTTGCCAAACATAAAGTATATTACGTGATCACGAGCAATGGAGGATCGATTTTGTCAGTGTTTCCACAGCCTCGGTGTCCTGCAGATGTCTAGCTCTATTATCATCGACGAACTGTTTTCCTTTGCCACCTCATACGAAGAGCCAAAACTTGCTATATCAATTAAACAACTTTTGAAGCCTAGGTCATGAGCGGAAAAAATCTAATACCTTTTGTTGGTACCTGAATCGTTTTTCTTAATCGAGGTGCGTTACACTTTGTACATTGGGTTTATGGTGATTGGCCCTACTATTTTATAAAGAATTGCAGTCATTCACCACATGCAATGTTTGTTCTCTCCTCCGAAACCCCAAATCACGTCCATATCTTTTTTGCTTCATAAAATGTTCTTCGGGAACTAAGGATGGAGCTGGCTAAGCTTTTCTAAAAAACGAGGTGGCATATTAATGATTTCATTTGACACCACTAGTTGTCTTCAAATGTAAAATGGTAACAACAAAAGAAAACTTTGAAAAAGTTTGACATCCTTCATAAAGCTCTTCATGTGATTCATCTAACAATTTGCGAAGAGTGTTCAAAATTTTGTCAATGGGAACGGAAGAGTTGCTTCTAGTCTGCCAATTTTCACCCCAAGTACTTTGACCTATGTTATCTAACATCTCATCAAGGTCATCATCACTCATATCATCGCCACCTCCATCACTTCCATCAAATGGCACATCATCACCACCACCACCATCATCATCATCTGATTCCTCTCCATGATAATTCCACGTTGTGTAACCTCTAGTGATTCTATTTTGCATCAAATGATTATACATAGTTTCTCTATTTTTGTCACGAAAATTGTTACAACTTCTGTAGGGGCATGGAATAGCCAATGACTCATCTCTGCCACGGTATGCAAAATCTAGAAACTCTATCACACCAGCCTCATATCTTGTATCATTTATCCTATCATATATGTTCATCCAAGACTTATCCATTTTTTTATGGTAAAATCAATAAACTTGGAGAAAAAAATATATACAACTCATTTATTAAAATTCACTTTTTAGCTTTTAAATTGTCTCATGTTATTGTTACAACCATAAAACACTATTACATACAAACTTCAACCGATGGTACATTATTCTGAGCAACTACAAGCTATCGGATAACACAATTACATACTCATACACTTTCACATTCACCACTACTTATTCAAACCGATTCTAACAAATCTAATCGAAACTCATAATTTCAAAATCGCATGAGTTATTCAGTGAGCACATCAGTTACAAAAATTTAACATACTGACATACAATTCTAACCAAAACTTATAATCCCTAATTGCATCAAACCGCATAAGCAAAACTTATAATCACTAATTTCATCAAATCGAATCGAAATTTAAACAGTAACATAAACGAAAATTAACGGAAATCAAATTTAACAACAAAAAAAGTAACACTTACAAAAACTTATGCCGCAATCAAATGACGAGCTTACGATCTCAGAATGAACAAAGGAAGAAGCTGTTATGATACCGAAATCTTCAAAATAACCCTAAATCTTCAAAATAACCCTAAATCTTCAAAATAACCCTAAATCTTCAATAAACCTGACAATTATGATACCGAATCTGTAATTTTGTTGTTATGGAGAGTGGAAGTGATGATGAATTTGGTACATTGTGAAACGAGAGTGAGGAATTTGGATTTAATAAGTGAAATGAGAGTGGATTTAATAAAAGTAATTTGGGGATTTGGTGAAACGTGAGCGATGAAGTTTTAATTTTGGTGAAACGAGATGGAAGTTTTTGATTGCTTGATAAAAAAACGTGAGCGGTGAAGTTTTATATCAGATCCCCAAATATTTAAATTAGTGATTATGACAATTTTGGTCCTTGTATTTTTGATTGCTTGATAAAAAAAGAAAGATGGAAGTTTTAATTTTGGTTGTATAACTTTGACCAGTGACGAAATTTTTTCGTGATTAGACCTAGTGACGAACGAATTTCGTCACTGCATTGTTCATTGTCACGAAAATTAAATGACAAGTTTTTTCTCGTCACTATAAGCCCTTAATAGTGACAGAAAAAAAATGTCGTCACTAAATTTTCGTCATTAAAGCCCCTTTTTTTTGTAGTGTTTCAAAAAAAAAACTCTTTTTCGTATTTTTTACGTTTTCTTTGTTGTATCAAAATTCAAATGACATATCACATGTGATTTAACATGAATATAAAAGTTCAAACACTAAGCATCTATACTAAAATAATTGACATAAGTATTTGTCTTTAAACCAAAGACCTTTCTCGTGTTTGGCAAAGGAAAACACACATTCATGGCTTTTCAACCACTGTTTTTACATAGTATATTCAAATTATAGATTATAGCAGTTCATTTATAAAACTTTTATGATCAAATATGAAAAAAAAATCATATTTGGTGAAAATCACATGTGATTGCGATCATTTGTGAAAAAAATTACATGTGATTTAATGTGTTTTATTCAACTTTGACGAATTAACTGCATTTATCTAATATAATGTGTTATATATGGTTGAAAAGTTATAAATGCCTAGTTTCAAGAAAAAAAGGGTGAAAGTTTTAGTAATATATTATAGAAAAAATTATGTTCATTTCTATTACATGTTTAGATATTCAAATGTTCAAATAAGTGTTTAATCACATATGATTTTTTATGCAAGTTTCAACAACAAAAAGAAGAAAAAAAAAAGACAAAAAAAAGTTTGTTGAAAATATATCAAAGTGTCCGTCTATAGAAAGATAGTTAAATGTTCGTCGCGATAATGTATTTTTTTCGCTTAACGATTAACGGTTTATCATATATTTAAAAAAAAGATGATAGTGAGTCTCTTATTTAATATAAAAAATGAGTGACAAAGATATGTCTCTTAATATGTAAGAAAATATGGAGTAGTATGTTAATGAACTTAAATATTTTCTCTTCAAACATAAAAATAACAATCAATTTTAGAAAATTTGCATTCTTACGTTACGGTGTCTTTTTATCAAATTTTTTGCTACTCTTGCGTTTATGTGTGAGTAAGAATGTATAGATTCAAAATTTTAACGAATTACGATAGAAGTTGACACGTGTATGAGAAAAGCTAGAAAAGAAAATTTTAGATTTTTGTCAAAAAAAATAATATGAAAAATCAGATAAATGAGGAACATGTCTGTAATTATCATTTTATCATACGGTAACTGATGAGGTATAGTATGAACACCAAGCTTACTGGGCTTGGTTCATAATATACACATATGGGCCCAGGCCCAATACAACAAATAGCCGGGCTACTAAGCCTTATAAGGGCCACGCTCCGGATATTTCAAAGACGCACGTGAGTATCTTCAAAGACGCACGTGAGTATCTTTAAAGCCGCAACCGTTGTACCTCCGCGGACAAACACTAACCGTGGAAGAATACTCGCGTCCGCAGACGCGATTACACGTGGACCTTTGCCCGACAAGGGACCCACTCCGGCCACTAACAGTCGCAAGCGAAATACTAGGAAACCCTAGTATTATGCTTGCCTATAAATAGGGATCATTTCACACCCTAAAAAGGTATATTTCTGTCTGACAATTAATACACACATATACTCTGACATTCTCTGATTCTCTGACAAACATGTATACTTACTCTCACGCCGGAGCTTAATCGCGGGGTCCGCCCCGCGGTAAGGCTAACGGTTTACTCTTATTTGTGCAGATTACCCTCTCATTACTTGGATTAGTACAAGATCAACATCATATTTCATCTTTTCACCCCCTACACGGTTTTTGTACTAACAAGTTGGCGCCATCCGTGAGACCGATATAACTGCGTTCCTTAAAAATACTTACCATAAGCAATCACGAACAACCTACCCCTAGCCATCCCAAGTCTGATGTGCGGAATACGACAGGGAAGAACAAACAAAACCCCCAGGACTCCGTGAGAACTACATCCGCTGTAGATCTCGAAGAGTTCTGCGAAAAGCACTATGAGAAACTACTACCAATTATGGCAGATAAGTATGAGTATGAGAAGAGGAAGAAAGAAAAGCTGGAGGAAGTAAAAGCGAGGCTTGACTTTGGCGATGCCCGGAAGAAGAGCACTAGGGCGCAGGAATCAGCGTATTCTGAGTCCAGGACAATATCGCCAAGAAGACAGAGACGCTCTCGCAGCCCGCGCCGCAATCCTAGTGTCTTCACTAGGTTGAGGCGTGAAAGGTCAAGATCGCCACGGCATGAATACAAGAGCAAGGAAAGAAGAGAAAGCACCGTGTTCAAGAGACTCGGAAGCAGAGGACGGAGTACATCCGCGCACTCCGATAGCCGTCAGGAAAGCTCAAGGTATACGGAAAATCACTCTGAAAGCGAAGATAGTGAAGGTGGGCACTGGAAGTCTAAATTACGAAGAAAAAAGTCCAGTGTCGAAGATGATGATCTCTCCCAACCTTGGGTATGTGCCGAGACTGATCCGTTCACGTCTCGAATCCGTCACTTCGACTTCCCGAAAACACGAATGCCAAGTCATGTGAAAACATACAACGGAAGCGAAGATCCTGAAGATCACTTGAAAATCTTCCAGGCAGCAGCAAAAACGGAGAGGTGGGCCATGCCAACATGGTGTCACATGTTTAATTCCACACTCACCGGAAACGCTCGGGTGTGGTTTGACGATCTTCCCCCAGAATCAATAGACAGTTACAACGATCTAAGAGAAGCATTCCTGAAAAACTACCTCCAACAGAAAAAGTGCATCAGAGACCCCATAGTGCTCCACAACATCAAACAAAGAGACGGAGAGTCCACAGAAGACTTCATACAAAGGTATAAGTCGGAAAGTGGAAATGTTAAAGGAGCACCGGAGTGCATGAGAATCTCCGAATTTGTGCACGGAATCACAAATCCTGAACTTATCAAAAGATTTCACGAGAAAATTCCAAAAACAGTAGACGAAATGATGCAGGTGGCCACGTCTTTTCTTCAAGGGCAAGTGGCGGCCTCAAATCAAGAAAGGAAAAAAGTCCCTCAGGCCTGGAGACACAAGGAAGGGGGTCATAGGCAGAATTTCAAAAAAGGGGGAGGCTTACGCAGCCAACATAAGACAAAGAAAAGAGTAGATAGGTTCACTTTTCTCACAAAACCCAAAAGGAGATTCTGGCCTTAGAAAAAGGAAAATTCAAAACCCCACCTCCGATGACAACCCCGGTTGAAAAGCGAAAAGCAAACAAGTTTTGCGAATTTCACGGAGAAGTGGGGGCATAATACAGATGAATGCAACCATCTAAGGAAGCAAATTGAAGATATGCTCAAGGCCGGGAAACTGTCGCACATAATCCGGGAGCTGAAGCAAAACAGCGGAAAAGAACAGCCGAAAAAGAAAGGTGAAACCTCTGGAAAAGAGAAACCTCAGGCAATTTTAATGATTCAGTCACGACAAAAGGCAGTAAGGCAGAAGATAACTCAAAGTTTCTCACCCGACCTCGAAATATCATTCCCGTCCCTGGGAAACGATGAGGGAGCAGAAGGCCCCCTAATAATAGAAGCAGAGATTGGAGGTCACCAAGTGCACCGCATGTGTATTGACGGAGGGTCATCATTTGAGATACTCTATGAGCACTGCTTTAATCGACTCCGTCCGAAAATAAGAAATCAAATGGTCCCGGCCACAACTTCGCTAGTAGGGTTCAGCGGTGAAATAAAATGGCCATTAGGACAAATAACACTTTTGGTGAAAGTTGGGGATGACGAACATTCAACATCAACATGGATGGACTTCATGGTGGTGAGATCAACGTCTCCGTTTAATGGGATCATCGGAAGGCCGGGGTTGCGAAAAATGAAAGCAGTCCCATCAACAACGCACGGAATGATAAAGTTCCCGGTTATGGGAGGGACACTTACGCTAAGAAGCAGTAAAATCATTCCCATTGAATGTGCGATGATCTCCGGACCAGAAGACCAACCCCCTCCGGTGAACAAAGTGAAAGAAGAAAGGATTAAAGTGGCAATCAATCCGGAACACCCGGAACAGACAGTAATGATCGGTTCCGACCTCACGGAAAAAAACCAGAAGTAAGCTGTGCAACCTACTTTAGCGGAGTTTGATATATTCGCTTGGACCCCAACGGATATGACGGGCGTTCCAAGGCAGATAGCGGAACATAAGTTGAATGTACGAAAAGGTTGTCAGCCGGTTAGGCAAAAGAAAAGAGGCCAAGCCGCAGAAAGGAACGTAGCAATCAATGACGAAGTTAGTAAGCTTGTGACAGCTGGGATCATGAGGGAGGTTCATTATCACGATTGGCTCTCCAACCCAGTGATGGTAAAGAAGAGTGACAACAGTTGGAGAATGTGTGTCGATTTTAAAGACCTCAATAAGGCATGTCCCAAGGACGGATACCCTCTGCCGGAAATAGACTGGAAGGTCGAATCCTTGTGTGGATTTCCCTTCAAATGCTTCCTGGATGCATACAAGGGGTATCACCAAATACAAATGGCAGAAGAAGATGAGGAGAAGACCGCGTTCATTACAAATCAAGGCATTTTTTGCTACACAAAAATGCCTTTCGGTCTAAGGAACGCCGGTGCAACCTATCAGCGGCTAGTGGACAAAACATTCCACGGACAAATTGGTAGAAACCTCGAGGTATACGTGGATGATTTGGTCATAAAAAGCCGCACGGAGGATGAAGTTGTCCGCGACATAGAAGAAACATTTAAAACGCTTAGAAAAATCAACATGAAATTGAACCCAAAAAAGTGCACCTTTGGAGTTGAAGAAGGGATGTTTTTAGGATACCAGGTCAATACAAAAGGCATTAAGATATGCCCAGACAAGGTAGACGCCGTATTAAGCCTTCAGTCACCAAAATGCCTGAAAGACGTGCAGAGATTAAATGGAAAGTTGGCAAGCTTAAACAGGTTCTTAGCAAAGTCAGCGGAGAAATCATTACCATTTTTCAAAACTTTGAAAAAATGCACAAAGAAGAGTGACTTTCTATGGACGGAGGAAGCGGAAGCTGCATTTAGACAAATGAAGGAACACAACGACCTACTTGGCAGAAGAACAAGAGGAGCTCATCGTCTACTTGGCAGCATCCAAGGAAGCGGTGAGCGCTGTACTAATGACGGAAAGAGAAGCCAGGAAGATGCCGATCTACTTTGTCAGCCGGGCGCTAAGGGGCCCGAAAGTAAACTACACCGCCATGGAAAAATTGGTGCTAGCATTAGTACAAACATCTGGCAAACTCGAATAAGAGCGAAACAAAAACCCAAAGGAATGCGGTAAATCCAAAAAAGCCAGCGACCCAGCCAACTCCAATTAAACGACACACCCCCGCAAGTCCAAATACTAAAAAATAAAATATTAAAAAATAGACTCAAAAAGAGACTAGCCAAACTAAGCATCTACACACATAAAAGCTCCATCGATCACAGCGACAGAAAAAAAAAAAAAGAATCGTCAGAAGGCAAAAAACAAAAATATACCTTAAACCAGATCAAAATCTTACTTTTGGTGGGGTTTTTATTTTTGTGTTAATGAGATAGAAAAAAAACACGCAGGGCCGCAAAAAATGAAAAGGTAAAGAAGGAGGGGGAGGGGGTGGGATCCAAGGGGGGTGGGGGGGGGGGGGGAGGCCCACTAAAGCTGCCCAAAATCCCAACCCAACAACCAAAAACCAAAACTCCATAAAACCACAAAAAAAGCGCCAACTCCAAAATTTGCTCCCAAGACCACAAGCCAACAAACAACACACCACTTAATATTTGAGGGTATATAAGGAAGTGCTGCTACAATAATTTGAAAAAAATATTGAATTTACATAAATCTTGAAAATTTTGACTTGAGCACATCCTTTAATATTTATCAATAACTACACTACATATATACAAATTCATAAGTTTTTATTATGTACTAGGTTTGACCTATTATGATGAGGACATCATATGATAAATCATATGGTCTTTTCCAGCAGCCGAAGGTCTCCCCCATACAGTCTCCCACCAACGAATTTTTCTAGGCTCCTCATTAACCTTTTGTTCCTAAGTTGTCGATCAATAGAATGGATCATAGCTCCTGCTCTTTCCCTGTCTACATTTCCCTAGACTATCTGTGGCAAGTACTTCATCCAGATTTTCTTTAGAATGTCATCAAGAGCAAATCGAACATCGTTGAGTTTACCGTCACTAAACATGTGGAGTTTATCAATACGCATGAATCTATTCTTCTTGTCTTTATTCTAATATATGAAGCCTTTGGGTTTGGAGTATGTTGTATATGGTGTCTTTCGTTTTAGATCAGATCTGTACATATCCGGCTTTGTGAGGTTGAGCTTATTTTGGTAACTTTCGATGCCTAATTAAAGATCTTCAACACGCCTTCTGATAACAATGCTTCTTGTAAAGATTCGTAGTGAAACACCCAAAGCTAGACGTTCCTCAATATTGAGATTTGTGAGCTTGCCTTGAACAAGAAAAAGCAGCATGTCTTCGATGTCTTGAAGGTGAAGTTTGTTGTAATCTCCTTCTTAGAATGTATACAGCTTGTCATCATCTCTACAAACAGTGATCCATTCCAAATGTTTGTAGTTGTGCCATTCGACAATTGTAAGCTTCTTAATTCCAATGATTATGTTTCTGGAGTAGACATTATGAGCAGATTCCCTATTGACTATAAATCCATAGAATTGTTGATGTTTTTGCCCCTAGTGAGAGATTCCCCAAAGGCATGGTGTTTGGGACCAAGTCTTCAATCCATTTGATGTGTCCATAATCTGCAGCCTTTGTCTTCGTTTCTGAAGTAGCATAAGTTTGGCTTAAGACTCCACCACTTAAGTACGCAAGGTCGTTGTTGATGAAGTGATCAAAAGGTATTACTCGACGAACTCGTAAATTAGGTATCAATGGTAAGGGCTTGCGCAGATCATGTGGATATTGTTGTCCTTTGGGGTTGTTCCAGTCTAGTTGATTAGTAGTTGCTTTGCAAACTTCTTCAAGGAAGTATTCAAGTTCCACCAGACTCTTGCATAAAACTTTCATTAACTCGAATGTTAGACCGGCTAATAATTCTGGAGTCAGAGTATCAACTTTGAGCCGATTCAACACGAATGCTGAGAAGTCTAGAGGAGTGTCCATTAGTTCATTAAATGACTCACGAGGATCTTCATTCTGAGCTAAAGTACTTATCCAAGGTTGAATTGGTCCATGTTTAGCAGGCAAAGTCTTGTTCCAATCACGGTCGGGAGTTGGAGGTTTTATTGGTTTCTAAAACCAATCATGTTGGATGCTGAGTGGTCTCATCAACAAGTTAATCTTCAGTAAATCCTGTATCGAACTCCTAATGTGCGGGTTCTTCCAAGTCTTCGTCAGCGTGTATTGGTTCCTCTGCTTGAGCAGACTTGCCAGTAGACTTTTGATGAGATTTGGACCCTTCTTTAGACTTGCTAGTTGACTTGGAAGTATTCTCCTTTGGTGCACTAGTTGACTCAGGTTCTTTTCTAGTTCTTATTCTCTTGGACCCCCAGTTTGATCCAGCAGAGGGTTCTTCGTCTTCATCCTCATCATCTATACGTCTTTTAAGCATGACAGTATCTCCATGTTGGGACTTAAAAGACTTCAAGGATTCTTACTACTGCTCAGGTACATAATGGAAATTATGCTAAGTAGTTAGTACTGGTAGTATAAAGTTACCACTGCTAGTTACTACTGTTAGTATAATTTAGTACTGTTAGTATTCGACTTCCCGAAAACGCGAATGTCAAGTCATGTGAAAACATACAACAGAAGCGAGGATCCTGAGATCACGTGAAAATCTCGCAGGCAGCGCAGCAAAAACGAAGAGGTGGGCCATGCCAACATGGTGTCACATGTTTAATTCCACACTTACCGGGAACGCTCGGGTGTGGTTTGACGATCTTCCCCCAGAATCAATAGACAGTTACAACGATCTAAGAGAAGCATTCCTGAAAAACTACCTCCACCAGAACAAGTGCTCAGAGACCCTAAAATGCTCCCACAACATCAAACACAGAGTCATAGAAGAACTTCATACAAAGGTATAAGTCGGAAAGGGAAATGTTAAAGGAGCACCGGAGTGCATGAGAATCTCCGGATTCGTGCACAGAATCACAAATCCTGAACTTATCAAAAGATTTCAACAAGAAAATAACAAAAATACTAGACGAAATGAAGGCAGTGGGCCACGTCTTTTTCTTCATGGCAAGAGGCGGCCACCTAATCAAGAAAGGAAAAAAGTCCCTCAGGCCTGGAGACACCAGGAAAGGGGTCATAGGCAAAACTTCAAAAAAGGGGGAGGCTTCCGCAGCCAACATAAGACAGAAAAAAGACCAGTCAGGTTCACTCTTCTCACAAAAACCCCGAAGGAGATTCTAGCCTTAGAAAAAGGGAAATTCAAAACCCCACCTCCGATGACAACCCCGGTTGAAAAGCGAAACGCAAACAAGTTTTGCGAGTTTCGCGGAGAAGTGGGGCATAATACAGATGAATGCAACCATCTAAGGAAGCAAATTGAAGATATGCTCAAAGCTGGAAAACTGTCACACATAATCCGGGAGCTGAAGCAAAGCAGCGGAAAAGAACAGCCGAAAAAGAAAGGTAAAACCTCCAAAAAAGAGAAACCTTAGACAATTTTAATGATTCAGTCACGACAAAAGGCAGTAAGGCAGAGGATAACTCAAAGTTTCTCACCCGACCTCGAAATATCATTCCCGTCCCTAGGGAACGATGAGGGGGCAGAAGGCCCCCTAATAATAGAAGCAGAGGTTGGAGGTCACTAAGTGCACCGCATGTGTATTGACGGAGGTTCATCATTTGAGATACTCTATGAGCATTGCTTTAATCGACTTCGTCCGGAAATTAGAAATCAAATGGTCCCGGCCTAAACTTCGCTAGTAGGAAATTCAGGTGATAATAAAATGGCCTTTGGGGACGAGATAAACAACTCTTGGTAAAAATCAAAGATGATATACACTCAACGTCAGCATGGATGATTTCAATGGTGGTAAGAGCAACGTCTCCACACAAACGTAATCCTTGGAAGCCCGATTAACAAGATACAAGCTATCGTCAACAACAACACGAATGATAAAATTTCAGTCATAGGAGGAGTACACACCTAAAGGGCAGTAAAATTATCCTAGTTTGAATGTCTAATTTCCTCCGGACCAGAGAGCAACCCATCTTAGTTAAACAAAGTAAAGAAGAAAGGTAAAAGTGCAATCAATCGGGAACACCCGGAGCAGACAGTAATGATCGGTTCCGACCTTACAAAAAAACCAGAAGTAAGCTGTGCAACCTACTTCAGAGAAGTTTGGACATATTCGATTGGAATCCAACGAATATGACGGGCGTTCCAAGGCAGATAGCAGAACATAGGCTGAATGTACGGAAAGGTTGTCACCGGTAAGGCAAAAGAAAAGAGCCAAGCCGCAGAAAGGAATGAGTAAACAATCAACCTATGAGGTTAGTAAGCTCATGACAGCTGTGATCATGAGGAGGTTTCATTATCACGATTGGCTTCTCAACCCGGTGATGGTAAAAAAAGAGTGACAATAGTTGGAGAATAAAATAATAATAATAATAATAATAATACAAAAAGATTTTCTTTTTCTCTTGTTTTGTTTTTTGCTTGTTTTGTTTTGTTAGTTGTGAGTGTGCAGGTTAGTGTATGCGCACGCGTAGATCGGGACGTACATCACCATTAGCTTACGATTCCGAGGTAGAGAGAAGCGCAAGGTTGAGGAGAAAAGCAGTTAGACAGTTTTCTACTAACCTTGATTTTGCAGGTTTAGAAGAGCTTTTCACGGAAATGTCAGACGACGATGCCAACGGAGCAGAATCCCCACCACGAGGTGTGGATTCCTACTACAGACCGGGGAACTTCGAGGATCCCTCGCCGATTGTCTATCCGGCTGCGGCTAATGGGGGCGCGAGCAACTTCAAGATCCAGCCGAACCTCATAGCGATCTTGCCCGTGTTTAGAGGTCGTGAGGAGCCATACGCACATCTACGGGAGTTCTTCTCCATTGCGGATACATACCAGGTTAATAACACCACTAAGGATGGGGTAAGACTTCGCCTTTTTCCTTTTTCTCTTAAAGATCAAGCTAAGGTCTGGTTCACATCTCTCGAACCAGGTAGTATTCACTCATGGTCTCAAATGCAATCCGCGTTTCTTGATGAATTTTATTCTATAAGTAAAACGGCCGCCATTAGGAATAAGATCAAATCCTTTCGTCAAATCCCAAGCGAGCAGTTTCACGAAGCTTTTAATAGATTAAAAGAGTTACCTATGCTCACCGCTCCAGAAGAACAAGAGGAACTCATTGTCTACCTGGCAGCATCCAAGGAAGCGGTAAGCGCCGTACTAATGACGAAAAGAGAAGCCAGGCAGATGCCAATCTACTTTGTCAGCCGGGCGCTAAGGGGCCCGGAAGTAAACTACACCGCCATGGAAAAATTGGTGCTGGCATTAGTACATGCAAGCAAAAGGCTAAGAAGATACTTCCAAGCTCACCCTATCACAGTAATAACAGATCAACCCATCAAAAACATACTATCAAACCCGGAAGTCGCTGGTAGGATGCAAAAGTGGAGCATACAATTAGGGGAGTTTGGTATACATTATAGGCCAAGAGTATCTGTGAAAGGGCAAGTATTAGCCGATTTTATCGTAGAAAGACCAGAGGAAGAAGGTCAGGACGACTCCGCAAAAGAAGAAGAACCGCTCCCGGCACGGTGGACCCTGTTCACGGACGGGTCATCTTGCGTTGACGGATGCGGAGCAGGAGTGATACTCACGGATCCGGAGGGAGTAGAGTTCACATACGCTTTAAGATTTCAGTTTGAAACAACTAACAACGAAGCAGAATATGAAGCATTGATAGCGGGATTGCGAATAGCGGAAAAAATAGGTGTCAAAAACCTCGAAGTGAATGTAGACTCAAAACTGGTAGCAAACCAAGTAAATGGGACTTACATCGCAAAAGAAACAGACATGATCAAATACTTAGAAAAGGTAAAAGCACTGACTAGTACCTTCCGAGCGTTCTCAATAAAGCAAGTCCCAAGAAGCAAGAACAAAAAAGCGGATGCACTAAGCAAAATGGCGTCCACCAGCTTTGCACATCTCAGCAAACAGGTGTTGGTGGAGGAATTGAAAGAAAAATCCGTAAACGAAAGAGAGGTGCTCACCGTGGTAGAGGAAGAAGGGGATACCTGGATGACCCCGATTCATGAATACCTCACGGACGAAACTTTACCAGCAGAAAGAAAAAAGGCAAGGGCGATAAAGCGTAAATCACAACGTTTCGCCATCATCAACGGAATACTATACAAAAAATCCTTTCTAGGCCCATGGCTTCGATGTGTAGGACCTTCACAAGCAAACTACGTCTTGCGGGAAATACACGAAGGCTCGTGTAGCATGCATGCGGGCACACGATCCGTCGTTGCCAAAGCTCTAAGGACCGGTTATTACTGGCCGACAATGCACAAAGACGCAAGGGCGCTGATAAAAGCATGTCAGGAATGTCAAGTGCACAAACCCGTCCAAGAATCCGCAGGAAAAATTGAATCCGATCACATCTCCATGGCCATTTTACAAATGGGGTATCGACATAGCCGGGCCTTTCCCGGAAGGACCCGACAAAGTCAAATTCCTAATAGTGGCTATGGATTACTTTACCAAGTGGATAGAAGCAAAACCAGTAGCAACTATCACATGAAACCAAGTAAAAAAATTCGTATGGGAAAACATAGTATGCAGATTTGGCCTTCCAGGAGAAATTATATCTGACAATGGGAAATAATTTCGAGATAACCCCTTCAGAGATTGGTGTGAAAAATTGTGCATTCAACAACATTTTGCTTCCGTAAAACACCCTCAGATGAATGGACTGGTTGAAAGAGCAAACAGGAGTTTGGAGAAAGGAATAAAAGCAAGATTGGGCAAAGACAACAAGAACTGGTTGGAAGAAATTTCTCATGTACTTTGGGCGCACCGTACCATGATCAAATCCAGTAACGGAGACACCCCATTCTCATTAACTTACGGAATGGAAGCTGTCATCCCAGCGTTCAGGACAGCAGAAGTAGACGTGGCTGAAAATGATGAAGCATTGGAAATCAACTTAGAACTGCTAGAAGAAAGGCGAGAGCAAGCAGCGATAAGAGAAGCAAAAAAGCAAGAGGCAAATGGAAAAATACTACAACACCAAAGTTAGAAATGCAAGCTTCAAGCCAGGAGACTTAGTGTACCGGAGCAATGAAGCAAGCCGTTTTGAAGATACTGGAAAGTTAGGACCCAAGTGGGAAGGCCCGTACGAAGTCACAGAAGCACTTGGGAAGGGATAGTATAAGTTAAAAGACCGCAAAGAAAAAGAACTCCCGAGAACCTAGAACGTTTGTAATCTCAAGTGTTATATCCACAAAGTGTAAGTAGTCTAACCACACGGACTCCGTGATGGAAAGGGAATTTTTATCTTTATTCCGTGTAGTAATTTTTAAATATCGTGTAATATGATTTTAATTTTAATAAAAAAAGTGAAGATTAGCTACCTTCACAAGTTATGCTTTGAAAAATTGTATCTTATTACTTTGCAAAGTCATTTATTGTGATTAAGCCACGCACACACGGAGCACGCCTCCATCAATGTTATTCCGTATAACGAAAGGATGAGTAACCTCACAATTAGCTCAAAGTACATAAGAGGTATTGCAAACCCGGTACCGGGAGAATAACCCACCAAATATTCAAACAAGACTATCCTACTAAAGGTATCATACATGATATAAAAAGATAGCAGCAACATTTATATATAACAGACATGTTCAAAATTTAAGTGTTTACATACAAAATACCGCAACAAAAAGGCCACATGCGGCCGCGGTATAAAAAGCACCATAACGAGCCGAACTGTTAATAGCCATGATATTTTAATTAACAAAGAAACCACAAGGTCACATGCGACCACGGAGGAAAAAACAAATACACCTATAAAACAGCATCTCTAGCTTCATCATCCAATTTGGAAAATGCAAGATCACCTCCGGTTGAAGCATCGATCTTTTCCTCACCTTCTGGTCCTGGAGTAACGTTCTTCGGAACCACATCCACTAAATCAGGATTGTCATAATCCTCCACGGACACAGAAGGACCAGAATGAGGAACAATGACCACGGTAGATAACACATTGGTAGCAGGAACCTCAACCGGCGGCTCAATCAAAGACTCAGCGGATAAAGGATCATCTATGGAGACAAATACATCTTTCAAGAAGGGGAAATGCTCAATAAGATTTCTTTCCATCTTCTCCGCCCTTTCGCGACAAATATCCAAAGAAACAGATAACGCTTGACTCCCAATAACGACCCTATCCTGCTTGTGATGAACAAGAACCATCAGTTGACCAATATCAGGTTAAAGATCAGTCATCCCTAAAGCCTCGGCCACGACATCATCCAAGCGAAGAAGATCCATAATATCCCACGTGCTGGCATCCTGCTTATTGGATAGTTCCTAAAGAAGCGAAAAGTTTAGGTCGCGGAGATCACGAACAGCAGAATTAAAATCAGCCTCTGCGGAGGGAATATAAGCTTCAAGATCAGTTAAACATCTGCCAGCTTGTCCGTGCTCAATCCCAGCAGCCAGACCCTCCTGCATTCCTTTCTCTATAGCACGGCCAAAAGCATGTCCGAGAGCCTCCATATACTCAGTTGAATTGAGACACTTAGCCATAAGAAGTTGCATCCCGTGAGTTAGTAACCATCTTCGCCCTGCAACGACGTTGAGGAGGTGCGGATGGAAACTCTCTTGAAAGCGCATACAACACCGGGTGAAATCAGCATCAATCTCGGCTAACCTAGTCTCGAGAGGTCTCATAAGGTTATCTTGAAATTCCTCTAACCGTTTCAGGCTTCCCTCATACATCTCCAGCTTCTCACGGAGATCCGTGGAAGAAGTCTCCAGCTCATGTACCTAAAAAATATATGTATGTATATATAAGAGGAGGAAAACACAAGAATAGGAAGAGAACAGTTAAGGGCGGAAAACCATACCTGATTAACAAGACTTTGGTTCTGAGACTTCAAGGAAGAAGAGGACGCTCCCAAGTCAGAAAGTTCATGATCCTTTTCGCAATAGGTTTTTAAAAGGGAGTTTTGTTTCGTGGGCTCATCACATTTATTTTAAAAGGAGGAGCATTCTTGCTCAAGAAGGCCATTGTGTTCCTTGGCGGAAGCAACTTCGCCTCGAAGCGAACCCTCAGTGGCCTCAAGACCGAAAACCCGAGCACGAAGTTGGGCTACCTCCACAGACTCCTCCTTTTCCTTCAGTAATTGGGACTTTAACTCTTCAATCTCCTTATCTCTCGCCCCCAACAAACAATCCTTCTCCTCAGCAAGTGATTTCCATTTCCTTTTCTCCAAAATGTTGTACTCCGCACGCATTCTCACCTCGGAGCTCAAACTTAAATTGCGTGCGGCAGACACATTAAACTCAGCAAATAATTGTTCGTGCTCCATTCCGCGAACAGTTTTGAAGAAAGCAGGAGGAGTGAAATGATCAATCATATTGGCACAAGAATGGCCGTCATTAAGCTCAAAACCCTTGGTCACGGTCCACTCAGGAACATAGATTTCCTCCAAACCAGCACCTATAACCTCCTCCGCACGAATACTCCCGGCAGCAAAACCACTACCTGACCTTCCTGTAAAAAGACTAAGAGTACGATCCGTCTTCTCAGATGAGCTAGAAGAACCAAAAACGGACGGATGCGGCGCACTCTTATCCTTGCCAACATCAGCAGGAATAGCAACTGTGGTAGCAATAGTAGCAACAGTGGTGGCCTCAGTCATAACCGGAACAGCAGACCTGACAAGAGAATCAACTTCAGGATCCGCAGATTTAGCGCCTGAGTGATGAGAAGAATCAGATAGGACTACGAACCTTGCGGAGGGACCTATAGTTCGCAAAGAAGGACCAATCACGGAGTCAGTATGGTCTCCGCCCTCCTCCAAAGGTGAAGCTGTCACGGAGGAAGTAATAAAGGGTAAGGTAGGAAGAGCTGGAACACCCTGTTCTACCATTAATCGAGAATCTTGGAGCAACCTGTTAAGAACACTAGGGGACTTACCTCCAGTAGCGGAACCACCAGTAGTCCCATAATCAGCTCTCAATCTTTTGGGTGGATGGGAAGCGGTAGGCATCTTTTCACTTCCACGGATTACCCTCTTTTTCTTTGAACGTTTGGGCCCAGGAATTTCAGTTTCAACATGATCAGTGACAGGCACGATGGGTTCAACATTATCCTGACCACCGACGGAATCAAACCCCTGATCTCCACCATCACCAACACTCGCATCTCCAACAAATTCTCTCTCGACGCTAGCCGACAACTCTCCGGAAGAACGAACCACCGAGGTCGGAAGCAAGGTCACGGTACGGTGTTTAGCCACCGTAACGATGGGCCTTTCATTTTCAGCTCTGGCTCTTTCAACAATCCTTACCTTACGGGGGTCAGCGGTACGGATAAAAGCATTCAAATCCATCTCTGCAAAGGACAACAGGGAAAAAAGGGGTAAGGAAACAAGAAAAACAGAAAAAACAAAAGCAATAATCAAAGTGTGTATGGAAAATAAGACCCACCCTCTCCGTTCTCATACTCAAAGCGGGGGTAAGTATCTTTATTCAAAAGGTAATTACGGCTTATGCCAACCCAGCAAAGAAATTCTTCCGGGAACCTAAGGAACGGAGAGGCTTGAGCAATAAGGGTATTAACATGCCCCACATTATATTCAGAGGGGGCAGGAGCTCGATCTTTGACAATGTTTGTACCCGAAAACCAACCAAACCTAGCATTGGCAGGAACTACAAACTCATCCACCCAGAAAAAGTGATCATTCCAATTCTTGACAGAATCTAAGTTCTTAGAATAGCAAGCACGGACGTTTGGACGTTTGGTAAAACCAAACCAACCATTCTTATAATTGTGTGTATAGAAATACCGGAACAGACCAACACTAGGATTAATATTACAAACGCGGCACAGGATTTCAAAATGAGAAACCTTGGCAGATCCAAATACAGACAATTGGGAAAACGGAATGCGGAAGTGAGTAAGAACAGACACGAAGAAGGTAGAAAACGGGATACGATAGTTGGCATAATCAAAGAACCGGGTGTACATTCCAACTTTACCAGCTGGTCTTTCGTGCATGGTGGCATCAGGGCTTAGGGCATTGTGGATGTACGTCCTCTAGGAACAAATATTTCGCAAAATTGCATCAAGGTGTTCTTGTGTAAGATAAACACATTTGAGGGGATGTAAATACTGCCCATAATTTAAAGAGAAGTTAAAGAGATTAACTGAATCAACGAAAACTGCTAGAATAAAGGAGGCTGTGCAACTAGAAAACCTTGAAATTTATCTACAATGGTGGAAAAGTGAAAGAGATGAAAAAAGAAACAGTAGGGCATGAATCAACTATTTATACCCATGGTATATTTAAGTCAGGTAAAGGTAAGATGATGACACATGCCAAGACACTTCCCAATCAACGGTACAAAGGTAACGTAAAAAAGATAATGATAACAGCTGGATATGGGACCCATGCGGTCATATCACGCAGAATATAAAGGGACACGAAGAACCCACGTAACCAACGACAAACTGCCAAAACAACGCAAAAGACGGGGAACAAGGCAGGAGCAGAAGAAAATTTGATCACGGAACTCTAGTCTAGTAACGCTCACCGCACGCTATAATTGTACCGCGTACATTAAAGCAAACTAGACTGGAGGGACTTGATGACGTATAATATGAACACCAAGCTTACTGGGCTTAGTCCATAATATACGCATATGGGCCCAGGCCTAATACAACAAATAGCCGGACTACTAAACTTGACAAGGGTCAAGCTCCGGATGTTTCAAAGACTCACGTGAGTATCTTTAAAACCGCATCGTCGCACCTCCGCGGACATACACTGACCGCGGAAGAATACTCGCGTCCGCAGAGACGATTACACGTGGACCCTTGCCCAACAAGGGACCCACTTCGGCCACCAACAGTTACAAGCGAAATACTAGGAAACCCTAGTATTGGGCTTGCCTATAAATAGGGGTCATTTCACACCCCAAAAAGGTACATTCTGTCTAATCATTAATACACACATATACTCTGACATTCTCTGACAAACATGTATACTTACTCTCACGCCGAAGCTTAATCGCGGGGTCCGCCCTGCGGTAAGGCTAACGGTTTACTCTCATTTATGCAGATCACCCCTTGATTACTTGGATTAGTACAAGATCTACTTCACGGTCCATTCACTGGCCTAATCTACCAAGTGGATTGGTCTCACTCTCACCCCCATACACGATTTTTGTACTAACAGTAATTACTAACATGCACATAACAGAAATTTCTTTATTTCTAAGATACAAACATCATACTCATATTCATCCTAAAAATTAGAGAAGCTTAAAACTCTTGATCAATAATCCATGTGTTAAAGGGATCAGCAACTCTGTGTACAATTTTTTTTAAAGAAAAAAAGCATATACATAGTACCGATAACAAACACACACCATGGATGTAACCACAATACGGGCCTCGTTGCCCCGCCAACTTATACAAAGCATTCACAGTTGAACAACATGATATATTATAGAATTTGGGGACACATTTGAATATATTAACACGTCTTAAGCATTTCATCATGAAACAAATTTATTTCCAAATGCAACTCCATTTTACTGATGTGGTGTTGTTTGTCTAATGTCCATTTTCAACCATTAATTTGTTTGTATGATCAGAAACTAAACACTAATTAATACAGTATACAATAACTTACCGATGCCTAGTTCGATTGCAGCCCCTAAGTTTTTCACAGAGTAGGATGAGAGGGACGCCAGCCCGTCTAAGGCACATTTCATTAAATAAATAAATCGTCTCATCTATAGAAAACGCGTTAACATCCCCAATCTTTTCGTTTTCAAAGAATTTTCAGCAAAAGGCAACGTGGATAACATTATTCAAAAATTTAACCGAAAAAGCCAAAAAAAGAAAAGAAAAGAAAATTACATGGTATTAATTGCAGTTTCCATTATATCAACGATAAGAACTTATATTTGAATCTCTGGTAGTCCAACTTTGGCAATGCCTTCGGATACCTACAAAAATACAAAAATAAGAGGTACAAACGTTGGATTAAATACTGAATATAAATCCAAAACATATTCAAATCTAATGAACTTTTGAAGTGGCTTTTTTCTTACAATAACTCAAATAAAGCAAAATATAACCATACCATGTAAGAATTTATTATATGCTTAACATATCAGTTTTAGAGTTAAATGATTAAATATTATCTTATGATGGCGGGAAATAAATATAGGCTCAGGTGGTCGGAATACTCAAAAATAATGATCAAGATGATGTTGAGTTTTGTCGAAGTAACGACGACGACGGGAACAATAATAATAATGAGAGGGTAGTTTCACCATTTTATCTATCTAAGCAACAATTTCAGGTTCACACTAACAGGATTAATAGAAATTGCACAAACCTATGTTAGTTAAATCTTAAACCTCCACAACAACAAATCTTCTTCATATACACTACAATTAAATTAGAAGTTTCAGTTAATAATATATTGTAGTTCTAGTCGTGGCAAACACAAAAACAGTCCGTAAATTTCTGGCACTTTTACTTATATATAATTTCAGTTTGTCCCAAACACTCCTAGTTTCTGCAGTGACCTGAACCCATGATAGCAAGATGAATCATATAACCTGAAGCAATATAAATCACAATCTTTAAACATTTATACTTTATATAAGGATTCCCATAATCTTTGTAGACTAAAACCTGTATCCTTTTAATACTTGACATCTGCACACACTTGACTGAAACCAAATCTGAACCATATACACTGAATAACCTTGAACTGCAAAGTGAAGTCTCACAGCTTACTATGACCCTGAAACTTTTATCGATTATAAACACTTTATTGCATTTCCAAAAGCGACCCAGAACCATTAACATAATAATCCAACATGTCATTCGAACCTGCATCAAAATCAAAGAACTTTAACCACAACTATTCCTAGCAGAACCTGAACCATTACCTTTAAAAACAGAACCAGAAACTAACTGAGCTGAACGAATACAATATTTTCTAAAACGTACTGCACTTTTTTTTAAGCAAAACCATAATCTCGCCATAACTTAATCCTTAACAAAAATAAATCTCAAAGACATAATTTCTTTCAAGCCCTAGCCTAAAATAGCATTAGATCATCAAAATGTTGACACTTAGTAGAAGAAACCAAGTACTTTCCCACCAACGTTCTTCCTCCTAGCTTCTTCATGATCCATAATCCCGGCTGAAGTGGTCAACACAATGTAACCAAACTGCGAGAGGGAAGAAGACTAGTAGTCCAAGGCTCAATTTCCTTGACACCAACATCAAAACGTGGACTGATGACTCCACATTTGTTCAAACGTCCATTCAGTTTGACAACAATCTTTCCTGGTCATCAACATACTCAAACTCACCAATATAGCCATGTTTCTGCATGACCATAAGGAACTTAATGATCACTTTTGAAGAAGGCATGATCATCACTTGCCTCTTGCCCTTCTTCTTAGCATTGTACATTCTCTTAAGAGCGTCATTCAAAATGCTAACTCTCACCATCCTCACAAAATAAATATGCTCGGAGCAAAGAAACGGTTGCTGCTGATGGATACAGTTGTTGTTGCGGCTGAGCAAAGAGCATTTTTTTTCTTCTAGGATTACGCCAACAAGAAGATTCCAATTTATATAGTTTTGTTGGGTATTTTCTTAGTCCATAAGGATTAAGAGCCCAACACATTGGGGCCCATCTTGGGTCCATTTAGTCCTTATTTAGGGCATACTTATGCTCATTATAAAGTGTGAAAAATAAGAGAGAAGATAGTAGAAAAAAAAGAGAAGATTTTCGGAGTTCTTATCACCCAAAACCCAGCAGCAGTGTTTCGTCGATCCCTGGAGTTTGCACCGTCGGATCGTCATGATTTTTGGAATGAAGCTTCCTTGCATATAAAAGAAGGTTTTGACCGTTGGGATCTTGATTTTGAGGCTTGGAAGTTCTGTTTCTTACCCGGGCAGATTGCGTTTGGTGATATTCTTCCTTCTTGTTCTTTGTTTGTAGCCATATATCTTGATATTGATTCCAAGATTATGATGATTGTTGTATGCCTCTAGTGTTATCTAGAGAAGACTTTGTGTACCTCTCTTGCTTGATAGTGGATTTAAGCGGCACTAGGTGTCCCGTGGTTTTTGCCCACTTTGGGGTTTTCCACGCTAAAAGCTTGGTGTTCTTGGTGTGTGTTTGATTATCTTTAATACCTGCTGATTTGGTTGATTTGATATTGTTTGGGGGCTGGTTAGAGTTGCTTTTAGTTTGCCTTATTTGTTTACTTCCTCATAGGTTCATACGGGTTTGGGTAAGTGCTGACAAATGAAGGTTTTGCTTCCGCATTTATGTTTATACCGTTGTGACCCATTGCACTTTACCCGTCAAGTTTATGGGGTAGTGATGTTGCGCGTGGGTGATTGAGATTAAGCATCATTAAAGAATTGGTTCAGTTTACTTATGCTCTAAATATTGCAAGGTACTTAAACGTTTCACCTTTTTGTCCTAATATTCCATCACTTTCTTAATATTCGCTTAATCTGTTTTTATATTAGTTGTATTCCGTAGTAGCATTGATAGTTACATACGTATGTAACAGGGTTCGAAAAAGAGAAGAAATCATTATCAAGATGGAGATGTGATACGACCCTATTAGGGGTTGTATGGGATAAGACACTACTTTTAGCGTGTGCGAGATCCGTAAAAAAATAGAGAGAAGAAGACTAGAGAATTACTTGACAAACTTGATCGATTATAATAAAAGAGTACAAGAGTATTTATAAGACAAAGTAGAGTAAAACCCTAATAGCAAAATGGGCCATCGGCTCGGGCCCAATCGTATCATTCCTCACTCCTTCAAAACTACCTTGCCCACAAGGTGTTGTCTTGAAAAGCACTCTTGATTGACTTTCCTAAATAAACATGAAGACATTCCGAAACAATGACACTTAAATAGGGATATAATATATGACATAATATTTATGCCATACGGGCTTGGACTTCTCCCTCTAGGGTCGTTTGGGCCATCCTTCCTCCTGAAACACCGGCATAACACTCTCCACACCTTCAAAAACCACTTTGTCTTCAAGGTGATGTCTAAAAAATTATCTTGATTCTGTTGGAATTTAGCATGCATAACAATTATAATCTAAATAAATCATCAAAGCACGTAATAGCGGAAGCGATAACAAATCATATAATTAACACGCATATAATTAACCGGGTCGGGTTACATACCTTTGGATTCTCGCGAGCACAAGAATCGTTCTTGTTTTCTTTGTTCTTGATCTAACCCTAATTAGGGTTTATGTGGATCTATTGATTAACCCCTTACCAAGTTTTGTTAATCGATCCAAGATTTAATCTATAGTGAGATTAAACCACGTTCTTGTACACACGTTTTAGAAACAAGTTAACCAAAAGACTAGTTTGAAAACAAGAAAACGTTTTTAGGTTTAAAGTCGATCGAACAAGAATCCCTTGGGGATGATATTGCCCGATCGATCAACAAGGGAAAACAAAGAAAAATTTAGGGATCTTTTGTGTGTACAAAACTTATATAAAACTTATCCCTTGATCCCTTAATTCCTTTGTTTATATAGGCTAACCAAACTTAGAGCCCAAGTCAAGTTCTATTAGGAAAAAGGAAACAAAATCTTTTCTTTTTCCCCTCTTGCCTATACTCGGCCCAATACCACCCTCATGGGGTGTTCCGGAACCTTCTCGACTTCCTTTTACAAAGTTAGTCCTTCCCTTTATTCGTTAGTCATTTACCGTTAAATACTTAACGACCGTTAAACGTTTTCGTGTATTTAATAAATATATTACATTTAATATAATTATTAATTCGTTAACTCTTTACGTATTGTGTGCAATCCCGTGGTCTCGAGTTCGATCCTAACACACGACTATTAATTTATCGTCCATAAACTAACAGCTCCCACTTGGACATATTTTAATAGTGTGATCACATCGGTTAGCGTCTAGTTACACGCCGATGCCTCTAGTACAATCTCGAGTAAGGTCTCCTGGACAAAACCTTTTAATGATTCATCATTATTATTATCCTTTTGTTTCTAATACAATGTTAATAAGGATATGGATCTTAGTCATTCCTTAATTAACTGATTCTGTTTCTCGTTTTATCTGATTGAGCAAGATTACCAAATCTTCTGAACGTATTCCAGAAAATCTTGGGTGTGGCCACACATACATCTTACCAATCCCACGAGGGGCCCAGTTGTATTAAACTTCAAAACGAATTTGAAGGAAACAAATCCCTTATTGACTACAAGCAAAACTTATGAATTTTGCAACACTTCTGAAAACAATCCGTATAACTACCAGTTACGTATAGCGTTAAATTGCTTCACAGAAATGCACTAGATCCATGACAGTTTCCTGGTATCTCAAGTCTGAGGATAACTATTTTATGATTTACTTAATGACAAGATCCATAAAGTACAATCATATAGTTGGGATAAGTCCTATATTCAATTCATTGAATATCATCTAAATTTGGCATGTAATCACATCAATATACTTTCAAGTATATCCGACCACAATTTAGATTTGTCTTAATTTAATAATATTCCCATATCATTAATTGACAACGGACATTTAGAATAATTCATTTATTCAAGGATTTAAAACATGTAAAATAGGATGCAAAATTAAATAACAAAAATAAACATAACCAATATTTTATTTCATCAAATAATAATGTTTACAATATCCTTTATCCAAATACTAATCACAGGTATGCATGAAACTACTAGCTAATTGAAGTCCAATTCCATTGGCATGATCAGTAACCTTTCCTCTAGGTAAAGCCTTAGTGAAAGGATCAGCTAAGTTATCATCTGTGTGAACTTTTAATATTTTGATTTCACCACTCTCGACTTGTTCTCGAACGTAGTGATATCTCCGTAGAAAATGTCTGGCGCCTTTCATTATTCCAGAATCATTGGCGAATGTGATTGCAGCAGAATTGTCACAATACACATTAATAGGCTCTTTTATTGAAGGCATCACTCCAAGATCTCCAACAAATTTCCTAATCCAAACAGCCTCCATAGCAGCTTCTGAAGCAGCCATGTATTCAGCTTGTGTTGCAGACATCGCAATCGTTGTCTGCTTCTTGCTCTTCCAGTCTACTGCTCCTCCATTGACGACAAAGACATAACCCGTCTGAGACTTTGTATCATCTTTATCACATTGCCAGGACGCATCACAGAACCCTGTAACATTAAGTTCTATATTTGGTTTCCCTTCATAGACTAAAAACATATCTCTCATATTCCTCAGATACTTCAAAATATGTTTAACAACAACCTAGTAGAGCTTCCCTGGATTCTGTTGATATCGACTGACCAAGTTTTGACCAAACGCCACATCTGTCCTTGTGCATCTAACAACATACATAATAGATCCCTTTTGAAGGATTGCAGGCTATAGCAATGTAATAGTACTTATATCGTGGAGTTTTCCTAGGTAAGTGTCTCCTATTAACCTCCTAATACGTCCAGTTTGCCCTTGGGATGCTGGTTTATTAGCTTGGTTTAAATTTAGTGGCTTTAATTAGTTAATTGTAAGCTATCATTGCGAAGGGTATATATCAGGGTGGGTATGTATGTTGCTGGAATAGAGAGCGTGAAGATCACACTTCTTAATTCCAAGCTATACCTACCATAGTTGAAGGATGATTAAGCGAGGGAGTGTGTTTCCCATGCTAGAGATGCCGAACCCACTTTACCCTGATCAAATCATGAGGTAGGGCTTGCTGATTAAGGTTTAGGTGTAAATGGTTTTGAAAAAGTAGTTTTTTTTCTAGTGTTTGGTATACCTCCCTATGTACTATGAATAGTATATAGTCCTCCTTGATGATGCCAATTTAATTCCATCACAATATTATTGTGGGTGTTGGTTGAATGAGTTGTGGATGAATTGAATTGGAAATGTAGTCAAGAGACTATGGTGTTTGGTGAATTAAAGGTGGAGTAATAGTTAGACTTGCTGTTTGACTAATTGCAAGTGTTTGGGATATCCATCAGAGATGAATTGAATACACTTTTATCAGAGAAATGTCTCAATTGCTTGAGATCTGATATTCTTTGAGTCAATTGGAATGTATTAGTTCGTATGTTTGGAGGAATGTCTATCCTCTTTGTATTGACTGTAATCATTTCTTTCTAGTTAATAAAAAACTTAAAACTCACCTTTTCATTTAGAAAAAACCAGATCTAGTGACTTTAACATAACACAAATATTAAGTGTAAGCTTAATAAAATGACAAAATGGTTTTGTTAATTTTAGAAAAAAGCCTGAAGGAAAAACAAAGACAAAAGTTATCATTCGGTCGAGTTTGTTAAAATGAAAAACCGTCGGTTATATCCGGTTCCCAAACAAGCGCAAAATACCCATAACATATTTCATCATATACCCCTGTTAAAAAATTAATCGAAAATACCCATAAAATTCGCAAGGTTTGACTTTTCAAATTCAAAACGTTGCAAAATTTTCCTTTTTCTTTTGACTTTTACGCTTAGCTTAAAACATGAAAGTTGTAGATCTCTCTTTTCTCGCCAGGTGACTTTTTAATTGACGCAAAAATAAGTGTGTATTTGGAAATTACGGCTAAAACACCACAACAACTAAACGAAGAAAAGTTGTTATTGTATTTTAACCATAACTCTCTCATACAAACTTCTTTTTGGGTGATTTAAAAAGTCGCTAAACTAGAAAAGAAATATCTACAACTTTCATGTTTTGATCTAAGCGTGAAAACCTAAAAATCGAATGGAAAAGGAGAAATTTGCAAAAATTCGCATTGCGGTTTTTAAGAAAAATTATGGATAATTTTTTTATTTTTTTTTAAATTGGTGTTTGATGAAATATGTTTGTGAAATAAGTATTTTTCGTTTATTCAATGAGTGCTCTTGTCACTATCTTCTTTTGGGGTGCTAATATGTGAGGTTTATGGACTTATTTGATTTCAGCTTATACTTTATCTTAATTTTCCGGCTTATTTATAGACTTGTATAAGTTTATTAACGGCATGATAAACTTATATAAGCACATAAGTTTTAAAATGAGGCTTTTGAAATATAAGCGGAAATCAAATAAGCTAAAAAAAATAAACACCCTCTCTTAACTACTAAAGTAGCATTTAAAAGCAAGATAGGGGGAGAGCATTGCATATGAGACAAGTAGTAGGGCATCATATTTATTTGAGAAATAGTGAAATAAATAGGGTTTGAAATAGCAGTAGGTATTATTAATCTGTCATCAAGATGAATACTTCAATCACATATGTTGTTGGTGGTGATGAAGAATATATTATCAATCACAACCTAATTTTAATTACATTTTCTATGGACTATTAGGTGTTCACGGAACGGGCATTGACTATTAACATGATTAGCGGCCACATACGTCATTTGCTATTCAAGAGCATCAAATTTGAAGACGACAATGCATGGTCGTTTATTTATTTAATTGTTACAAACTTAAATATTTATCTAATAATTCACTTATTATCTAATTGTTTCTTTCATATATTAACAGAACATGTTTACGTTAAGTGTTTTTCTTATTTTATTTATGCATATAACTTCTTACAAAATAAATTTTTTGAAGTACATCCGGGGTTACACAGGTCTTTAAGGTAGTTAGTTATATATTAGCGTTTTTATTCTCCTTCTTGGTTTTTTTGATCTAAGGTTTTTGACACGTGAGAAAAAAGAAACTTTTTCTAAAAAAAAAAAAACCGTTAACCAACTAGAAAACACTTCATATATAAGACAAACCTCCAAGAAAAGAACACATAAAAGAAAACTAAATTAAAAAAGGAATTGGATTTTTATTTAGATTGAGAGTCGGTTAAACGTACATCTGTATTTATTTTTTATCCTATAAATATAAATACAATAAATTAAATTGTATCCACACCATCATCGACGACAGAAAGGGATTTTGATTGATACATCGAACCTTGCAGCAGTTTAAGGTATGTACTACAAGATTTTGATTCCTAGTCTATTTTAATACTCGGTAGTAAACTAGTAATTCGTTAAAATTTTGTTTCTGTTATTGTAATCTCTTTTTTTACTAGTCTGAAACTTAATCACTTGTTTTGTAATCAACTAATTATGTAAAAGAGCTCAACCTCAAACTCAATTTTTATACTTTTTATATTCTTGATTTAAACATCGATCCAAAGATGGAGCAAAAGAAGCAAAAACATACGAAAAAGCAGATTTCTTGCGGTTCAACATACGATCGATTACCTCCCCACTCCCAGTGGGCAAAATATCCATGGTTTGTTGCGCAAATGCAGGAAAACCAGATTTTCTACACCTTACACAACCCGCAACTTCTTTATCGTTGTCAAATCCCTGAGCTTATCGGGACTCAAATTCGAGCATCTTTTCAGGTGGGTGCGGTTTCTATTCCCCCAAGCATCCAACATGGTTCCTCTGGAACCCACTCACTTCAAAGCTGATTCGTCTCCCTCCGTTGATTCATATGAAACACGAACCCGACCAATGTTGTTTGTCCTCCTCTCCTGATGATCCAACTTCAGTTTTCTTATTATCAACATACGGGTTTCCTATTCTTACGTTTTGTCGGCTAGACTGTACAAGAAATAAACTAAAATGGGCCAAATTTCCATATGGTAAAGAGCTAAGGACGATAATTGGTAAGAATGGTTATCTTCATGACCTAACTTGTTGTAATGGTAAAGTATATTCTTTCAATTCCGACGAGGATAATCATACTGTCATAGAGATTGACATAGCAGTTGAGGAAAAAAAAGTCGTGATGAGGTTATTATCATTCGTGGAACATCCTGGCTTTTCCTTCACTAGGTTTTGTAAAACCAATGGTATAATTGGCATTGGTCGTTATCTCAAGGGGTATTGCTCCGAATTGTTCTATATCGAAATTGATCTTGAAGATGAAACTAGTGATACAGTTGGTGATGTGCATTTGTACAAACTGGATATGAGTAATATGATATGGGAGAAAATGGAAGACCTCAAAGATGCTATATTTTTCTTACAAGTTGACAGTGAATACCCTGTGTATTACACCCCGGTAATTACCACCGAGTTAGCGGGTTATATACACATTCCTTGATATAAAGGTCAAACTATAAACTCTTACCGATTACAAAAATTGAACCATCCCGATAGCAATTCTAATTTCTCTTTAGTACCCAACAAGTGACATGTCATCTTGGGGAATGCTTGAATACAGGTATTGTATTGCTTTCAATGAATTTACCATACATGCTATACATTATCAACAAAAACGTTTTCTTATATGTATAATCAATCATACTGTGTGTAGGTTAGGAGGTGATAATGATAATTTGAAACAAGAAGAGGACAAGGACGATGGAAATATAGTGGTAAAATCAGCTACCATTTCTAAACCGCCTGTATTTGATAGCAAGAAGAGGACAAGGACAGATGAATCATACCTTCTCAATCTGCCGTTTCATATTTTAGAAAGTATAATCGAGCATTGTGTTTGTGTGGAATACTTAACATCGTGCCACATCAAACTTTGTCATTTAGGCATCTCCTTCAGTACATGGAGTAAAAAAACAATAAAACGGACATTAAAGAGATTGCATCAAATTCAGTGCATCACCATGGTTGATGGTATTTGACTCATATCAAGGCATCATAACTTTATCAGATCTGATGATGGGTGACAAGTACTTTATAAAAACACCTCAAGAGTTGATTGGTGATATCAGGGTACACTATTCTAGGTATGGTTGGTTGCTGATTGAAAAAGTTGGTGCACCCAGACGCATGATGCTCTTTAACCCTTCAAAAAAAAAAGTGGATATCCCGAGAGCTTCTTTGGAGGATAATTAAGATTGATGATGTTATACTCAGCAATGCACCACCAACTTCCAATTTAAAGAATGATGTTGGTAATTAACAGTGCCTATGCCATGATTAAGCATAACACTTTCTAGGTCAGTAACTATCTTGCAGTAGAAACCTTATCTCGAACTTGGTGGTATGTTCCGTAATACTTTTTGTTTCCCGACATTTCACACAAAGAATAATAAGCATTGAGTAAATGAATGGCATGACTTAACGTCATGAGAGAATCGATGAAGAAGAAAAACACTCTCGAGACTGTTGTAGCTAAACCACCAGGTTGTGTTGGTTCTTCTTTCCTTGTGGAATGCGAGCAACATCTTTTGCTAGTAATCGTGGGCACCTTAGAAGAATCTGTCGATTTATTCAAGCTGAATGATTTAACAAAAGAATGGGAGAAATTAGATGGTTTAGGTAAGCATACGATTTATATTGCTGATACATGTTTTTGCATTGAAGCCAAGACACCAGAAACGGAGAATAAGATATACTTTTTTTTTATATTGTTCAGGATTTTTTTAACCCCATAATGGAAGATAGTGTTCTAACACGATTTGAAAAACATTGAGTTATTACACTTCAGAATGGTAGAAAACATCGAAGGAAGCCTCCGAAATTCTTGGGAAACTAAATATCACATGGCCATCCTCATACTTGGATAGAACAAAGTTGGTCTTAGCAATATCTATTTATTTCTCAGTATAAAATAATAGATGTATCTTCTTTTAGGATTAAAATTAGCAAAGGTTAGATATAATTATTTTTAATATGTAGTTGTTAAGGTATCGCACGGATATGCTGATTTGCATATGGTGAATGAAATTGTTTATTTTATCCAGCAGAAAAGCAGTCAAGATACGTGTTCATCATCCTCTTCTATACTATTTGCTTTTACAATTTTGTTGTTTTGATTGTTTCTTTTAGTTCATAGGTATTGGGAGATTCTACATGATCTATAATGTGTTTATTAAACATAAGTGAGTGAGATGTGTATAATCTGCTCTCTAGTTTTCGGGTCTGACCGATTGAACCATCAGAACTAGTAGGATAGGCAGTTATATTCCTAACTCGGCTTTCAAAACATTGGCTTTCACTTGATGACCAAGTTTTTGATTCATGAGTCATGACTTCATCACATACTCTGATACTTCCATCTCAGGTCAAGTTTGCTGTAAGATTGCAGATTAATCATTTCACACACATAAGATTTCAAATATTAGAGGAGAGAAGGTTTCTTGCACACTTTGTTAACACACACTCACACACCCTCTTTGTGAAGAGAGGGTTTCTTATATAGCCCTTAGGCCGGCCATATGCCTTCTTGTGGGCTTTCATGCGCCGATTGCCATATTCAAAGGTTGAGATGAGTCGAGAGAAATTAGTCGTGACATGAGCTACATGGATTATGCATGCCTTTAGTCGCATGAATTAATCATCTTTTTGCTCTATACCCATTTTACAAATTAAGAAATTTGTCAGGTGAACTCATAGTGGATTTAAGTTATAGTTTCAGCAGTGTGTGCGCAATGTTAGAATACGCATACGAGTGCATAAGGTCGTGGACCATGAAAGCATACTGGTGTTTAAGAGATTATTAGAATACAAGATTAGTATAGCTTCAAGGATAGTTGTGACATGAAAGCATACTGGTGTTTAAATGGTCTTTTTGTGACATGGATGGTTTGGTATCCTGAGATGTTCCTTCTTATGACCTTAGAGCTACCCCTGGAAGGGAACGAAAACGTGATTTTGTAGACAACCCAAATGGTTTATTTTCAGCTCAAACTGCACCAAAACCTCCTCCAGCCATGTATTCCGTTGTTGAGGGGATGAAAGTTGGTGGAAAGGTGATCTTCGGTTATTTGAATTATTTTGATAATTAAAATAACCGAAGATCACCTTTCCACCAACTTTTTGGGTTTATCATTACCCAAAAAGTTGGTGGAAAGGTGATCTTCGGTTATTTTAATTATCAAAATAATTCTCTCTTCTTTTATTTAAGAAAAAAATCGTATATTCATATTGTTTTGTTGCGCAGAGGGGGTGATAGTTCCTCCGGTGGCATGGTATGGCAAAAGGGGACAAAATGAAATTCCGGTACGCCATTCTTGCTAGTCATCTTTCTCTGCTTATGTTACAAAAAAATAGGTTGTCTTTAGTAAAATTCCAATATTTGTTCACATAAAAGGTTTCTAATGGCATTCTTGGTTGCATCTTGTACATTCTAACGTCTACTCTAAAACCTTAAAAAATTGATATGCAGTAGAGATCCTTTTTTTAGTTTTTACCCTTATGTTAACCTTTCTTCTAGTGAATTAAATTGGCATTCTTGAACTTCGGTTGTCGTAGAAAGTAGACCTTTTTGTTGAGTTGATGAAAAACCAACTTTCAATGCCCATTGTCTCATGTTTCCAACATGCTGGTTTTGCAGCCGAATACAACATTTGAGTTGAACCTTGAGCTGTTGCAAGTAACTCGACCTGAAGTAAAGTAGCTTGTTTCCAGAGGCTACTAGTATCGTTATCGACTTGAATAAGTCTGCAAAGGTAGTTTGGGTATGAAGAAATTTATTTATTTGACTAAAAGGCCATTTTGTAAGGTGTATGAATATTTGTAATATAAAGTTGTACATGACATGACACTACATTACAAATAACTCTTTGTAACACTTGTATTTATATACCAATTATATTTCATTTATTTGTTGCACCTTGCATCAAATGCAAAAATTAGGTTTAGTATTATTGAATCTGAATTCAAAGGTACTACTTATGTTAAGATATGGTGTACTTCTTGCCTAAAAGGTTGTGTAGTGATGAAGTGTAGGGATTGCCATTGGTAGCGTCACGGTTTACCCGGTTTTTTAATTGATATGGTCGAGTCACCGGTTCACCAGGTCACTGTTTAACCGGTTCAACCGTCGGGTCAAACCGGTTCTATGCATATGTATATATTTATACATAATATATTCGGCAGGTCTTTGTTCAATTTTGATTTAAATATACAATTGAACCGATAAAAATAAAATGACTATTGGGTTTTACTGTTTTAGTCTTATATTTTCATATCAACAATACTAAAAAAGTGCAAAAAGAAACAATTTTTAATTATAGTTTACAGCAAATGTATAGTTTTAGTTTAAAACACGCTATTATGCTATTTTTATAACCTTATCTTTATTAAATAATATTTTTAATCAAGCAAATATAATATACTAACTCTGAGCTATCTATGAGCACTTCTCTGTATTGATGTTTCTTGAAAGTATTTACCGTTTATGCTCTAATTTGTTATAATACCAAAATTTAACCACATAAGTCGCATCACTTTTATTTTGAATAAACTTAAAACTTTACAAATCACAATATGTTTGTACAAAAAAATATAAATTTTAACCTAGTACAAATTTTAAGTGTAAGCTAAATAAAATGGCAAAAAAGTTTTTGTAATATTAGAGAAAACAAAAAGTTTTTGTTGCCTGACGAAAAAAAAGACAAAAGTTATGACTCAATCTGGTTTATTAACCGGGTCAATGAAAAACCGTTGGTTCTATCCGGTTCTCAAACAAGCAAAAACCGACCAACCTCGGCTTGGTCTTCCTAATTTTGTTTCATCGGTTATCCGGTGATGAAACGGGCCTGCCCTTTTCTTCTTGTTTAACCCGTTCCTATCAGAAAAATTACGATTTCAAAGAAGAGGAAAAAAGCCTTCCGTACCCGACCCGGATTTTAAAACGGTTGGTCAAAATGAATGCAAATATGGCATATAAATAAAGGCACAAATCTGCACAGACCAATCAATCAATAGTTAGTTTGAAACCAGTATGGAATTGACTCAATTCTAAAATCATGAATAGTCATTGGTATAGTCGGTATAGTCGGTACAGAGAGATAGTTGTTTATATTTAAATCTTTATTTCTTTGCTAAAAATATAATATTTTTGACTCAATTAAGCATTAAAATGCAAATATGGCAGATAATAAAAGTCTTTGAGTATTTTGCGATTATGTAGGTTAGAGTTAATTGCATAAATGGTCCCTGTGGTCTGCCGGGTTTAACGGAAATAGTCCCTATACTTTTTTCCCCGGATCTTCTCCTTGTGGTTTCAACCCGTATCGGGTTTGGTCCCTTGACCAATATTTTTGTTAGTTTGACCGTTAAATGCATGATTAAATGGTCCCTGTCGTCTACCGGATTTAAGGGAAATGGTCCCCCATTTAACGGTCAAACTAACAGAAATATTGGTCAAGGGACCAAACCTGATACGGGTCGAAACCACAGGGAGAGGATCCGGGAAAAAAAGTATAGGGACTATTTTCGTTAAACCCGGCAGACCATAGGGACCATTTATGCAATTAACTCTGTAGGTTATGCATAAAATGGAGCTAAAATGGCGATAATTGTGAGCCTATTTTGAGTTTGCGAAGTGGCAAGACTTGAAGTAAATATCGAAAAGTGAAAGATTTAGACGTCGCAATGTTTTGGTCATAATTTCTTCGTCCGAGCTCCGTTTTAAGTGATTCAAAAGGCCACGAAAAGATAAAAAAGAGATCTTTTTATTTTTATGTGATAAAAGATCCGAAAATCTGAAGTTAGTTCGTGATTTTATCAGCTGGAAAAGTCAGTTCGTGACTTAGCTTTTTTATTCATTATTGGGCCTTTGTTACACACAAAACTAGGGGTGTTGATCGGTTCGATTATCGGTTTTTTTTTTTTTTTTTTTTTTTATTTTTTTTTTTTCATTTTTTTTTTTAGGGTTATTCGGTTTGTTCGGTTCGGTTAGTTCGGTTAAAAGTTTTTTTGGGTCAACCCATATACTGACCCAAACCAAATTCAAATTCGGTTTTCGGTTCGGTTCGGTTGAATCATAGTTCGGTTCGGTTCGGTTCGGTTTTCGGGCTTACCCGAATTACATAATTTATTAAAAAAAAAAATATATATATATACAAATATATGTAGCAAAAAAATTATTTCAAACATAAAAAGTGTTTTTCAATTTTAGGATAAAATTTTATTGATCTTTATTTAATATATATTATATATTTATATATATATTATATATTATATATATATATTATATATTATATATAATATTTTATTATAATAATATATATTTATATTAATATTTTTATATATAAAATTTTATTGATCTTTTTATATATATAAATACATAAAAAATATATATATTTATATTAATTCGGTTTTCGGTTCGGTTTTCGGTTTAGACTGTCAAACCCATATCCAACCCGAGAACTGAATTCGTAGTTCGGTTCGGTTCGGTTTTGGCAAATTTGGTTCGGTTATTAGTTCGGTTCGATTGTTTTCGGTTCGGTTTAGACCGAACTAAAGACAATTTTTTTACTAGGGGGCAGGTGCCCACCCCGCCCCCTTCCAATCCCTCTCTCTAATCCGTCCCCACACTCGACTCAAATGGTCATGGTCGTCGGGCATTGTGAGTTACTTTTGTGTGTGTACTATATATTATTATTAAGGGGCAATTGCATATAAAAAGTATAGGTATAGGTAAATGGAAAAGAGATGAGGCATTAAAAGAAGGAATGATAAGAAATAGAATATATACATGCACAGATATTATAACTAGAAATCGGTAGACCATATTATTAATCTTTTACCATTGCCATTGACAAAAAAGGAATTAGTAAACGAAAGAGTAAAGAGAAGAGAAGAAAAGAAAATAAAGTGCTGAGTTTGAAAAGAAAAAAAATCAAAGGGGTCAAAAATGGAAAAGAAGCAATACTTAGACAACCTAAAAACACCATTCAACAACAGCATTTAAGGCCGCATTTACTACTATCTCTAGGGTTTCTCTACCATCAAATCAAAATGCAAAACTGCCCTTTTCATCCCCCAAATGGTTGTTTTGATACATGTTTTCTAAGAAATGCTATTAAAAATCCACCCGATAAACATGTATTCCAGAACCGTATACTCTTTCAATATGCAGCAGATTGAATCCATACTTTTAGCAGGGCAAAATGAAGAATGCACACAATTGTTATTGGAGCAACAATATAGCTAAGCTTTTGAATGGCAAACAAACCCTCTCGGATATGCCAAGAAGATCGAGCTAAAAATGAAGAAAAGTTTTGTAGCTGCTTTGAAAGTTTCAGCCACACGCCACATCATTGTTTGATGTTGCTTTTTCATTTTCTTCATTTTTTAGCTCCATCTTCTTGGCATACCCGAGAGGGTTTGTTTTGCTATTCAAAAGCTTTCTTCATTTTGCCCGGCTAAAAGTATGGATTCAATCTACTGCATATTGAAAGAGTATACGGTTTTGGATACATGTTTATGGCATGGATTTTTAATGACCCTTCTTAGAAAACATGTATCAAAACAACCATTTGGGTATGGAAATGGTAGTTTTGAATTTGGATTTGATGGTGGAGAAACCTTAGAGATAGTAGTAAATTCGGCCTTAAATGATGTCGTTGAATGGTGTTTTTAGGGTTTCTAAGTATTGTTTCTTTTTTTCATTTTTGATACCTTTAATCTTTTTGCTTTTCAAACTCATCACTTTATTTTCTTTGCTTTTCTTCTCTATACTTTTATGTTTCCCAATTCCCTTTTTGTCAATGGCAAAGGTAAAAGATTAATAATATGTTTTAATGATTTCTAATTATAATGTATGTGCATGCATATATATTTTTTTTTTGTTATAACTAATGATAGAAAAAGAGATGAGGGCAAATTGCATATAACTAATGATAGATATATCACACGTGAAAGAAGAAAAAGAAAGGAAATAAGAAAGATTTTGAGGTATGATTTTCAAAGATGTAATCAAAACAGAGAAAAGAAAGATACAAAGATAAAAAGCGTGATGTTGATTTGCAAAATAGAACTAGGAAAAAATGTGATTTTTTTTACAAGCAACACACAGTAGCAGCATGCCTTTTTTTTCTTTATTTGTTTTTTTCTTAAATCTAAGAGAAGGGATTTTTGTGGTGAAGCATAAGAGTATTAGGAGTCAAGTCAACATTCAATATTCAAAGTCAAGTCATCAATCAACATTTATTAACAGTCAAGTCAATATTCAAAGTCAAGTCATCAATCAACATTTATTAGTTATTAATTTGTATTAGACCCAAGCCCATGGTCATTATTCTAGAATAATCTCTTGTATCATATATATAGGATAGTTGTTATCAATGATAATCAAGAAATGAATGAGCCTTCCAATGCGGATTTTACCAACTCTAATATGGTAATCAGAGCCTCAAACACCCACCACCAAAAAAAACCTAAAATTTTCTTTTTTGCATAGCCAATTCAATATTGCTTTTTGCCGCTTACTTTAATCTTTATTGCGAATATTTTATTTGCCTTGCATCACTTTATCC